>CAUDMG010003054.1:1030000-1062500 GCA_958450375.1 Homarus gammarus | reverse complement strand
TCTGGCAAATATCACATCGGGACCAGGTGACTTATTAGGCTTTAGTTTGACTATTTGCTTACTAACATCGTTACCAGTCAATACTATCTCACTTAATTTGTTTTCTTCATTATCTCTGAATAGAGTCTGTGCTTCGGGTATCATGTTTAAATTTTCGGTGGTGAAAACTGTTGAACAATATTTATTCATATTATTGCTCATTTCTTCGTCGTTATCAGTGAGCTCGCCGGTATCTCACCGTATTGGTCCAATCTTTTCTCGTGTTTTAGTTTGATACATTTGGTAGAATCCTTTGGGGTTTGTCTTTGTCTCCCTTGCTATCCTTACCTCATTATTCCTCTTGGCTTTTCTTATCTCGGTTTTAACTCTACTCGCCAATATCTTATAATAATCCTGGAGGTAAATTTCGCCACGCTTTTTCCTTCTTCCTATAGCCTTCCTTTGGCCAATGATGTTCTTTAAATAATTATTTATCCATTTAGGGTCATTGTTGTCTGATCTGAGTTTTTTTTATGGCATGTTCTGCCTCTGTGCATTAAGTAACTCATTATTTAAATTGACGTGGAACTCGGCAGTCTCAGATGTCGTTATCAGGTCGGAGTCATCTGTCAGGTTCGCGGCCAAGCGCGACACCCACTCTCTCAGTTGCCTCTTTAAACTGTCAAAGTTTGTCCTTCTGAAATCTGGTACTTTAGTGGAATTTTCCTTATGTCTGCCCTGAAAATCTAACTGGAATCGAATTTCTTTGTGATCGCTGTTTGCAAGTTCGTTCCCTACCTCGACATTGCTAATGAGGTTTTCTCTGTTCGACAGAACTAAATCGAGTATATTATTACCCGGGGTGGGTTCGGTTATATGTTGACTTTGGAAACAGTCCTAGATCGTCTCGAGAAAATCCTCTGATTCTGAGTTACGCGTAAGGTCAGTCCAATCTATTTGGCCAAGGTTAAAGTCGCCTACTATACAGACTTTGTTGTGTATGGAAGCCTTGCGCATTTCATCTCAGATAAGTCGCTCATTGACTCTATCAAGATTGGTAGGTCTATATATTACTAGGGTGTGTCATACGGAGGCGAATTTTTTTTTTTTGAGTTTGAAAAATCGGCCTATGGTATTAATGATGTAGTTTTATTTGCAGAATCATGTGATATCTTCATATTTGAAAAGTTTTCATTTTTTGCTAGGTAAATTTTAACTTGAAATCTTATGAAAATTCAGTATTCCCACCCTTTTACCAACACCACTAAATAACTTATTTAAAGTAAAGTAAATGTATTAGGTTAATTTATTAGGATGAAAATGATCCAGAATAGTGAAACGAATGATCTTGACACATTTATTAAATTTAATATTCCTTTAGAAAACAAAATCATCAAATACAAAAACCGGTTTTACTACTACGACCCGGTGTTGCTGCACACCATAGAGAACATGTCTTTCTTGCTTCTCTTTCTACTCATCACCTCCCTGCTGTCCACCTGAGCTCGGATGTAGCCTTCCCTCCTCTCCTGGCTGTACACGTGACTGCTTGCCTCGCTCACTTGCTGTACACAACGCTCTATACTCTGGGTGTGTGAGGGCCAGGCAGGGACATGCATGGGGTTGTCCAGGAAAGCTCTGACTTGAACATTGGTGAGGCTGCAGGTAAGAGGGGGCTCACTGCCAGCCTGGATGTTATCCAGATCTATGAGATCAGTGAGGGTCTTGGCACCTAGATTGACTTCAGGAGTCTTCCTGACCCTGAAGGAATCGTCACCAACTGATTCGTCATGCCCAGATCCTCTCATAAGTCTCATATCCAAGATCTTTTTGACTGCCACTCTTCTCTCCTCCTCATCCTTACTGCAGAGCATTGTCTGCAGAACTGCCTCGGGATGAGCATACCAGGAAGATCTCCTCACAGGTCGTCAATGACAGTATGTGCAAGCTCAACGAGTGGAGGGCCAACTGTGATTTTTTCAAAGCTCGGATTTATTTCTAGCTCAGTGGCAGAGTCCAGCATCTTGCCTAGAGGACCAGACCATCTGTTGTTTGAAAGAGTTTTGCCATCCAGCTCCTGGATCAGATGTCTGAGTGGCAACTCGTTGGTGTGGAGGTTACAAACAATCCAGGCCAGCTTCTTCCCAATCTTCCGCTCTATCCACTGTATGACCCCCACTTGCCACCCTGTGTTCGTGTTGGTGCTGTCCCCTCCAATGGCCTGCAAGGTCTGGTCTACGTTCCTCTCTCTGAGCCAGTTCACAATGTTATCTGCCACTATCTCAGCTGGTTTCCTGATGTCATCTTTCTCTGGAGTGAAATGCCACAAATACTTCCCTCCTGGTTCACTGCAGCAGGAGTAGTGTTCCTCCTTCACCATGGCAGGGAACAACTTGTCAGAATCTCCAACTTTCATGAACACTTTAGTTTCATCCCTCCTCCCATCATAGAACAAACAATTGATTCCATTTTCTCTTATCCTCTTATCAAACTCCTCTTCTAGGTTACTGACAAGTTTCTCCTGAGCTCTCCTTACTTTGTTATGATCTATCACCAGGTGAACATCATCAGGTGTTATCAAACCACCGTCAATCCAGGCAGCTGTTGCTATCTCTGCAGTTTCTCTGAGACCAGTGTGGTGTCGCATGCTGGCCTGAGCTATGCTCGGGATATCTTTCCTATTTCGAATGTTATGCCTGGAAGGTTTGGGATCATTATTTTCTGGGTTAGGGACAAAGTCACCATTCTCCTGGTCAGCACTCGGATCAGCCATGGGGAAGTCATTAAACTCTGAATCAGCTTGACTCCAATCATCGGCCTTTTTTACCTCACCCTGGGCCTTCTCAAGTCTCTTTTCCTCGGCAACTCTTCTCCTCTTCTATCTCTCTGTGGCAGCCTCCTGTCTCTTGGACTCCGGAATATCTTGGCTAGAAATCATGAGAGCCCCTATACTGCCAGTCTTCTCTCTCTGTGCTTTGACAAATGCCAGTTCGATCACAGGAATCTTCAGTTCACGCTTGCAAATACAGGAGATGTGGGCCTCGGATTTACAGTCACGATCGCATCCAAACTCAGGACAGAGAACAATTGGGCACTTGCAAGTAATTATGTCAAATAACTGGTCCAGTTGCTTGGCAAAGCTGTCCTTAACTGCAAGTTTTCCTCTCCCAAGAGAGATATCTCTTGCCTTTTCCCAACTGGCTAGCAGTCTCTCACTAATCTTCTTCTGACTTGTTATGACTGGAGGCTTGAACTGAGCGTTAGCCAGAGTGTACTGTGCCAAGACAGCTTTGGTCATATCACTGGCAATGTCTTTGTTTGTGTAAGTTCTTAGGTCCTTTTCACTGATTTGCCTGTTTAAAACACCGTATCTCAAAGCATCTCTCAATGTAGGCAACTCCGACTTCAGGAGCTCTCTCACAGACCCAAGATAGTGACTGAGATGGCTGGATTTTTGGTTCCTCGTCCTGACACAAGCAGCCATCGCAAATATTATCAACTTATAAATGCATCAGAATCTGAAACAGAAAAAAATATTGTTAGTTGGGTTGTTAAAGAATGAAGTCAGAAAGCAATGTTCACTATTTAATTGTAATGCACTAATGCAGCTGTACGTTAGATTTTCGATAAATTTCACGCTAAAATTTACCTAGCAAAAGGTTGCAAAATATTGAAACTGAAATTATTTTCTGTTTATATACACTAAAATCTACCAAAAAAGTGATGGGCCATTAGTTTTAGCTGATCTTCCCTCCTATGACACACCCTAATATATTACTCCTGTGATTAATTTTTCCCTACCATCGATTAATTCTATCCAAATTGTTTCTGTATTCCGCTCAGTTTTTATTTCCTTATATATTTCACACTTCAGATTATCCCTAACATAGATTGCTACTCCGCCTCCTTTCCTGGTTTGCCTATCGATATGGAACAAATTGTAACCCACAATTTGGTATTCGACCGGCAACTCACGTGAGTCTAGGTTGATCCATGTTTCGGGACCTGGCGTAGTGTAGTAATTCCCTCGCAGATGGTGTTATGAGGGGCCTCACGTGGTGTAGTAATTCTCTCACAGATGGTGTTATGAGGGACCTCACGTGGTGTAGAAATTACCTCACAGATGGTGTTATGAGGGACCTCACGTGGTGTAGTAATTACCTCACAGATGGTGTTATGAGGGGCCTTACGTGGTGTAGTAACTCCCTCATAGATGGTGTTATGAGGGGCATCACGTGGTGTAGTAATTCCCTCACAGATGGTGTTATGAGGGGCCTGACGTGGTGTAGTAATTCCCTCACAGATGGTGTTATGAGGGATATGTGGTGTAATAATTCCCTCACAGATGGTGTTATATGAGTGAGGTTTGGTCTTAGTCTTTCCTATCGCAGACGGATTAACACATCGCTGGTTGTTGTTGGGTCTCATGGGCCGTTATCACTGGGTACCTGGGACCTCACTGTGTGAAGGTTAACTTGGGTACGACTGTTACTGTTGAGTTGCTCTCCCTGACTTAAGCACTGTTCACCACTGTTCACCTTTGTTTAACACTGGTTCCGTTCCTTTCCTAAATGAAATTGTAACTTCTGGCGAGAACTTGTTGATATTCCGGTGGGGAGGAGGGTTCAGGGGAGGGGGTTGGTATGGGCCAACTTAACAGATGACCTGGCTGCTCCGAGAGGAGCGCCAGGTACGTCTTGACCCTTCCGTGGTCAAGGATGTGTGTGTGTGTGTGTGTGTGTGTGTGTGTGAAGTGTGTGTGTGTGTGTGAAGTGTGTGTGTGTGTGTGTGTGTGTGTGTGAAGTGTGTGTGTGTGTGTGTGAAGTGTGTGTGTGTGTGTGTGTGTGTGAAGTGTGTGTGTGTGTGTGTGTGTATGTGTACCTCCTCACCCCTATCACATCAAACTACCCTCCCATTACAACATTCGATGCTAAAAAAGTAAACTCAAATTTTTAAAAACAAATTTCATTAAGCATCGTATACAAGGCTGGTCAAACATACAGCCCGAGCATAAAATAATATATTTACTAAAACTAACGAAACTGACCCAGACAAAAAATATTAGAGAGAAAACTCCCAAATATTGGCTTTCCTTTACCTAATAAATAAACTGTCCCTGAAGAGAAAGCAAGTTTTATAGGATTTTTAGGGAAGGCGATGTTTAGAGAAAGCTTTTAAAAGTTTTGGGGAAAGTTTTCACTCCCATTCAAATTGATATTATATATATATTTTTCATTAAATCTTTTGCTTAAGATATGTTCTTGAATGTCTTCTTCTTCTTCTTCTTCTTCTTCTTCACTGTCGTTTCTGGACAATTAAACATAGTTGCTGACCTGACAGTTTTAATTTCCCTTCGTCACCGTTTCTTAAAAAGGTTGAAAATCTTACAATTGCTTCTTAATTTTTTGTGGGAAATCTCACAACACTCTCTCTCTCTCTCTCTCTCTTTGATGTAAACTTAAAGAGTAGTGAGTGTACGAGTGTGTGTGAAATGACAGAAAATAGTGAATGGTAGTTTGGGATAATGAGCTGACAGTGCAATTAATACACTGTGTGTGTTTGTGTGTGTGTGTGTGTGTGTGTGCTTGTAAAGGTGTATACAGCCACCTGCCTGGACACTCCTAAAGTTCATGGGCTCTGTGTGTGTTTCGATGAATCCAATCTCCACCCCATAAAAACATAAGAACGTAAGAAAATAAGGAGTCTGCAATAGGCCGGTTGGCCTGTGCATGGCAGCTCCTGTCGAGAGTTACTACCACTCTCTATCATCCATGAATCTATCTAGCCTCCTTTTAAAACTCTCCAGCGTTCCAGCACTTACTACATAGTTGCTAAGCTTGTTCCACTCGCCCACCACCCTATTTATGAAACAGTTCCTTCCTATCTCCCTCCTAAACCTAAACTTATCCAACTTAAATCCATTGCTACGAGTCCTATCCTGCTCGGATATTATAAGAATTTTATATATATCGCCTTTATTGATTCCTTTCACCGACTTAAATACTTCTATCATATCACCCAGCACTCTTCATCGTTCCAGGGAATGCAAGTTTAGCTTCTTTAACCCATCTTGATATGGAAGGTTTCTAAGTCCCGTAATCATTTTCGTCATTCTTCGCTGCACCGACTCCAGTGATATCCATTCTATAATAAGAGCATCAAAACTGAACCGCATAATCGAGGTGCGGCCTGACTAACGCAAGATATAGTTGCAATAAGACCTTTGCACTCTTGTTACTTACACTTCTAGATATAAAACCCAATACTCTGTTTGCCTTATTTCGAACATTAACGCACTGTTTTCTAGGCCGTAGGTCCGGGCTTACAAGTACCCCTAAGTATCTCTCACAAGTCGACCTCTCTAGGTTGATGTTGTTAAGGCTGTATACGTTGACAGTATTTGTTCTACCAATATTAAATACACTGCACTTGCTGGTGTTGAATTTCATTTGCCATTATCTGACCACTCCTGCAGTTTATCTAAATCCTCCTGTAGTGCATTTGCATCCTGCCCTGAATTAATCTGCCGCCCTTTTTGGTGTCATCCGCAAACTTGCTTATGTCACTGCTGATCCCAGTATCTAGATCGTTTATATAGATTATGAACAAGAGTGGGCCTAGTACTGACCCCTGGGGAACCCCACTGGTTACACAGCCCCACTCAGATTTAACACCATCTACGCTGACCCTCTGTGTTCTATCGGTGAGCCATGATTTTATCCAATTTAAAACTTTCCCCTCGATACCATGAGCTTTAATTTTTCTCAGAAGCCTCTGATGTAGTACTCTGTCAAACGCTTTGCTAAAGTCCAAGTAAATGACATCGTAATTATCGTCTTTATCTACTACCTCGAAGACTTTCCTAAAAAAGTCAGCAGATTTGTTAGACAAGATTTTCCCTATGTAAACCCATGTTGAGAGTCGTAGATTAATTTGCTTTTCTCTAAATGCAATCGAATGCTATTTGCTATAATTGATTCAAGAAATTTCCCCACTACTGAGGTCAAACTAATCGTCCGGTAATTTGATGCTGATGCTCTGTCTCCCTTTTTGAATATGGGTACTACATTTGCCTGTTTCTACCCTTGTGGCACAACTCCGGTGTCTATTGATTTTGTAAATAAATTTACGAGGGGTCCGCTAATCTGTTCCTTACACTCTTTCAAAACTTGAGGGAAAATTTCATCCTGCCCTGGGGATTTTGTCTTCTTTAATTTATTTATCTTCTTAAGAACATACTCTTTTCTGATAGTGATATTCTTTAATTTCTCTTCTTCATTTCCCCTAAATATCAAATCCACCTCTGGAATTTCCTCGTGAATTTCTTCTGTGAAAACTGATACAAAATAGCTGTTCAATGCTTTGCTTATTTCCTCACTGTCATCAATCACCTCCCCTCTCCCTGACTTTAAAGCCCAATTTTGTCCTTGACCTTTGTCCTATATACCTGGAAAAATCCCTTGGGATTCGCCTTGGATTCTCTCGCTTTCCTGATTTCGTAGACTCTCTTTGCTTTCCTTACATTTTTCTTAACATTCCTAGATATTTCATTATACCTATTTCTGAGCTGCCCCTCCCCTCCCTTTAATTTCTTATAAATTCCTTTCTGTATTCCTATGTCATGTATAGGTTTTCTGGTCATCCACCTTGGTTCATTCTTATTTGACCTAATTTTTCTGTATGGTATATTTTGTTTTTGTGCTTTATGTAGTATATGAGTGAATATATTATAGTCATGATCAATTGTTGTGTAATCTGTGACCTCACGCTTTCCTACTGAGGACTGACATGACTGTTCCCAGGTGACCTCACCTAGGTAACTTCTTAACCCCTGATAATCCGCCAATCGAAAGTTTGGGACTCTGACCATATTGTCATTGTTTTTCGTTTCCCAGTTTAGGGTGAACCTGGTTTCTCTGTGATCACTGTTCCCTAGTTCTTCCCCTACTGTGATAATCTCTGATAATATTTTCTTTATTTGTTAATACTAGGTCTAATATATTGTTTACTCAAGTAGGTTCTGTAATTAGGTAGTAGGTAGTAGGTAGCTATCAAACAGGGAGTTACTACCGCCTGGGAAGATATTGGAAGCATAATATGTTGTCTAATAATGGACTCTGCTGCCATATGGCATCATGAAAATTGTGACCAAGTCCCAGGTTGCTGATCTGACTTTCTGCTTCATTTACACACAATTGCAGGGTTTCAATTGTTTCTCCTACTTTGACAATACAACATACATAATGTTTTTCATTTCTCATTCTTGATTTATTTTTTTCGATTTTGTATTTATTTATGATTTTGATTGTTTAATATTTTATTTTTTTTTAGTATTTTGTTATTAATATTTATTAATTATTATTATAATAATAATAGTTATTATTATTATTATTATTATTATTATTATTATTATTATTATTATATTTTCGACCCCCAGGCCCTGATGTTGGTCAGTAACCTGTGCCCGGTTGGGCTTATCCCCCGTAAAAAAAAATAAAAAATAAATATAAGTTGTTTCCAATAAATGTCATGTACTGTGTCTAGTAAGTCTTCAGATTCATAGTCACCTACAATGTTGTCCCATAATGCACAGGTTGTTGTATCTTGCTGCCCTACTCATTTCCTGCCATATGGGCTGAGCTGCTTCTTTCCCAAGACTTGGGGGCCTGTAAATCACTCCCATAATTAGTTTTTCTCTTCCTTCCGCAATTTCTACCCAGACAGACTCGGCTCCTATTTCACCCTTTATTGAATTGTTAATACAACATTTTAATGTATCCCTGAAGAAGAGTGCGACCCCTTCCCCTTCCTACCTTCCCTGTCCTTGTGAGAAGGGTTGTACCCTTCTATGTGGTACTCCGATAAGAAGTTCTTGCTCGTCAGGCTCATCCAAGTTTCGGTGATTGCTATGACGTCTATATTCTCGGTACATACAACTGCTCTCAGCAAGTCTATTTTATTTCTAACACTCCTACTGTTTGTATAGTATACATTTAAACCTACCCTTCCCTGGTCCTGTTTTAGCCCTTGTCCTGAGTAACCACTTTTACACCCAAGGACCTGCTTGTTTTTTGACTCCCACTTACCCCGACCTCTCTCTACTGGCGAAACCCCCCCTTTGGAGTGACAATTTCACGCTCCAGGGATGCAGACAACGTCTTTACCCCTGGGAGAGACAAGTGTACTCCGTCACGACTGTACAGGTAGTCGTTGCCATAGAATGGTTGCCAGTTATCTATGAATGCCCAACCATTGTTTGTACAATGTTTTTCCAGTAGGCAATTTATAGCAATTGCCCTGGATAGCCATTCACGACCAACCCCTCTTCTAGGCAAGACACCACATACTACCGGGATCCCTCCCCTATCTCTAATCTTCCCCAGTGCCTCCCTATACCTCTTGAAAAGTTCCTCACTCCTAACTTTTCCTATGTCGTTACCTCCGACACTAAGACACACTACTGGATTGGTACCCTCCCCTGACAAAACCCTATCTATCCTCTGAGCTACATGCCTTATCCCAGCCCCAGGAAAACACACCCTAGTCCTACGTTTCCTTTCTCTTGCACAAGAAGCCCTATCTAAGAACCTCACCTGGCTGTCCCCAACTACCACGACCTTACCACTGGGCAGGGTCTGAACAACTGCCCTTTTCTCTCCTGGCACCACATCGTCCTGCCTCTTCTCTTCCTCGTCCTGCCTCCTCTCCTAGTCCTGCCTCCTCTCCTCCCCGCCAGCTTCCTCCAACACTTGGCAGGGGTTACTGCACCCCACACCCTGGTCAGCTTTCCTGAGTCTGACCCTAGTCCCCTTGGAAGGAACCACTCTCCATGCCTGTTCCTCCTTCGCAGGTGTCCTGCTAGGCAGGACACCTACTTGAAGGAGTTCAGTCCTGAGGGCTTCGTTCTCCCCCTTTAACGCGTCCATCTCTCTCCTCAACTGCTCCAGCTGACTTAACAAAGTAGCCAGGTTCCTCACGCTCCGTCCCTCTTCCCCCACAACACAACTATCCACGGCGGCCATTTCCTCTGGTCATTAACATGAGCACTTAGGGGCACGTCCTTCTCCAAGCTAGGTCAGGTAGCGAGGTTACAACGCACACACGCACACACTGGCAGAACTGTGTCTTTGATGCAATAAAGCCAGACAGGATTATGTCTGCCAATCAGTTAGTATCGTAAGTCATATATCAGTTTACACATTCAATGTTGTATGAGAACATATGAAGGTTAGAGCCCCTTCCATTTCTTAGAATCAATTTAGCAAGTGAGCAGAGACAGTGGTAGTGCAGGTTGTGGTTCATTACATTCTGTTCGAAAATTTGCTTCGTATGTTCCACATGAATAACATGTTAAGCAGTTAGTTCAATTCAAAATGTATCGTCTATCATTAACGTGATATAATATACTACACGTCTTCAGTTATTACTCTCTTCATATATCCAACGTAAACTCATTCTGAATATTAGGTAATAATATATTCAAAGTCGACCAAGACTCGAAACAGTGAGCAGTGGAGTAATTGTCCAAAGTCGTAATGGAACAGTCCCGGAGCCAAGGCTATAGTCTACTGGGGCAAACACACCAAACAGGTATGAAACCTTTCATGTGATTGAAAGAAAGTATTCAAGTAGGTCTATTGCAGTACATTCTATGTGATATAATATACCACTATTGGATGAAAATACACGTTATTATATAATACTTACTTCAGTATCCGTACAAGCAACTGATTCAAACCTGACTTAATTGAACAAACAGAGTTCCAACAGTTTCACCGTGTATGTATGTTTGTGTGAGCGTGGTCACGTGCCCAGACACTCGTCATCCAGAAAAAGGTGGGGATTGGATTCACCCACACACACACACACAGACCTTCATAAACTTTTATGAGTGACTTTCATATACATATGCATATATATCAATATGGCATTACATGTATACCAATCTATACATGTACTATACAGTCCCGGGTGGATGGTGCAAACTAGCCCCACCCTTATTGAACGACGGGTCGTCGTCAATGATGCCATTCGTGAAAACAAAAACAAAGTTGCCTAGATTCGGGTATGAAACTTTCCAGAATGCTGAAGAAAAAAAATCGAGGGTATGACAAAATTATATCCGAATATAATTATTTCAATTTTTAATCAATACAATTCTATAAAATGTACAGTCTCCCCAAAAAGTATCATTTCTCATAGGGTTCGATGTGATTCGATGCTTTCCGAGCAATGTTGGACATGAATGAGTATATACTGTACGTTTTCCAACGATGTGAATCCTCCAAGGCCTCAGATCATATATTCCATGAATCGGAGTGGATGTCTTAAATGGACACCAACGCCATGCTAGTCATCAAAAGGATCTTACAGGTAAATCGAATAGAACGAGGAATTATCGGGGTGCTAATCATCACCCTTCACAACAAGGGTATTCGTAACTCGGAGATAGAACGGCGAACTGGGATGAGCGAACCCACAGTATCACGATGGGTTAGGCTCATTGAAACAACTGCTGCCACACTGAAACTTAGAGCCGTCGTAATACGACAGAAGAAAAGTTTAACCATTATTCAAGAATGGCCATGGTGGTTCCCGACCGTCGAGTGTTGCTACTTCGTCATCGTGGTGTAGTCAGGTGTGCCAACTGGGAGGTTGGTACACTGCGACCATCAAAACGTTTGCTCGTGCCGCGCTATTTACCAGCAAGAAAAACTTGAATCCCAAGCTGTGCACCTCATTTTCTATTTTCTTGGATTATAAGCCAATTCTGAGTATGAAATACGATCACTTAGTGTTTGTGTTTTTGTTTTTTTACGATGATTAGCCCACCCGGACACAGGTCACTGGCCCACATCAGGGCCTGTGGGACGAAAATATAATAATAATAATAAAAATAATAAAAATAATAATAATAATAATATTAATAATAATAATAATAATAATAATAATAATAATAATAATAATAATTAATAAAAAATATTACAAATTATATTAAATAAAATAATAGTAGTAATAATAAAAATAATAACCATATATAATACAATAATAAAAAATAACTCAAGAGTGAGAAACGACATCATTATGTATGTTGTGTTGTCGATAGTAAGAGAAATAATTGAGACCTGCAATTGCGTGCAAATGACGCAGAAAATCAGATCAGCAACCTGGGACTTGGTCAAAATTTTTGTTATGGCACATGGCAACAGGGTCTACCATTAGACAATACATTATGCTTCCAATATCTTCCCAGGAGCGGTAGTACTTCCCTGTTTGCTAGCTGCCTACTACCTACTATAGGTATAAAATAAAGCCTGTAACAACCATAAGAACGAAGGAATCGAGAACAGTATCTGTTACTTTCTTCTTTGTCTTATTTTAAATCTTTAACAATAAAGTATTAAGTGTGTCACAAACTTGGGCTTAAGTGAGTGTAAGAAAAGAGAATTATGGCCTGTTCTGTGGATGAAGTCAGGAGAATATTCCAAAGTACAGTATTATAATTTTACTTTGGCAGTTATGAACACACTGTACAGATGAATTGGGATATAATCTTGAAAAATATCACCATAACTGTTAGTTGTCTATCAAACAGGAAATTATCTTTGTACCAAAAATCTTTACCTCCATATTATACAAGTATAAAAACTAATTATCTACAAGATATGAAACTTATGAAACTTTGAGATAATGTTTCCTACTTGTCTCCACCTTATCATAATAATGCAATCAATACCCTAAGAAGGTTAGCAAGACATGAGCTCTTTCCCAATGTCATGAGTGAAAATGTATACCATATGTTAATGACATGGACTAAACCAGCAGTTGAAGAAAAGTATCCCCTGTTTATTTATTAAATGGTCTTTTATTTGGAAAAAATATGATATGTAAATATATGGATCCTCACCAAAGAGGCTTCATATAAGTGGTGTGCTGACATGTGCTCACACGACAAATGCTCAGATGGCATATACTCACAAGACAAATGCTCACAAGACAAATTCTCACAACTTTAATGGAAAGGAAGACAAATGTTGGATTAGGTTAAGTTCGTCTTGTCAGCAAATGTCATGGTACCCATATAGGTATATTCATGAAATTCAAACAAGTAATCAGAGACTGAAAAATGTTAAACATAAAACAAGATGATAGTTGTGTAAGATGTGGTGAGGTAGAATATCCATTACATATATTTTACATCTGCTTCCATAACAAAGAGATAATCAAATGGTTTAAAGATATGCTGAATACAGTCTGGAATGTTAATAGCAAATTATTTCATCCTTTTTTAATGCTTAATAGTAACTGTAGAAATAATAAGGAAAATAATACAATGGTCATGCTAATGCTGGATTATAGCCTTTATTAAAAGCAGAATACGTAAGATTTAATCAATAATGGATGATCAAGAGCACAGTATTTTAATAGGAAAAATCATCCACATATTTGACAGACAAATACTGTATATTAATACATAATATCATGCATATATATAAATTGTAAAATTAATAACAATATATATACTGTATATTAATTAAGGACTATTTTACAGGAGAACAGTACTCTGTTTCTGCCAGTATTATGATTAACTCATTGTGAACGGAAAATACCAGATTGTAGGGATTTTCACATATACTTATCGGAAAAACATACCCTTTTTGCCACTAATGTAAATGGCTTATGAACTCTGAAGAAGCATCAAAGAACCAATCCTTGAATTTTATTTAGATTTTAAGGGGGTTGTAGGGGTGTCGAGATATTAAAGTTGTCTAGCACTCAGGATGGAAGGAAACTCTAATGTGGTTTTCTTGTATAATACATAAGTTATATGATAGACAGTCTGGTGCTGGAGGTGCTGTGTGGTGAGGGGCTGCTTGGTAGAGACGTGCGGTGAGTAGCTTGTTGAAGGAGGTAGATGTGCAGGAGCTTCGTTAGAGAAGATGTTGCCTGTTGCTGGCCTCCTGGTTGAATGAATGCTGGACAGCTAGGAGCTTGCTCGAGGAGGTGTTGCGTGTTCAGGAAGATGGGCCAGAATGAGAGTTGGTTGGTGAGGAAGCTCAGGGAAGGACATGCTCGCTGGCGGGAGCGAGGACCGCCAGGCAGGCGAGGAGATGCGAGGGGCAGCCAGGCAGCGGCGGAGGAGGAGGTGTCGCTTGTTCAAGAAGAATGGTCCGACTGAATCTCAATGGAGAGACAGAGCTTATATACACCCAGCAGCGGCTATGAGTCATGGTGGGAAAACCCGAGAAGTAGCCGGTGACTAGTTCCGTTGCTAAGATACGGCGGGCATTGGAATGCGGATACGCTTGGTTGCTAGGGAAGACGGCACATTGGAATGCGATAGGCAGTTTGTAGGGGAGACGTCCACTACAGGGTTGTCGGAAGTGATTCATCATTCCACCCAGCTTTCTGGAAGTTCTGTTAAGCTTTTCTCACATTACCTAGGATCTGTAAATGCTATTTTGATATCTTCACAAAACCAAACATGAATCTAACTTTCATTGTATCGTTGCATTGCACTCAAATTATATGTCTGTATAAATACTGTAGTCAAATTATTTTTGTAAGATGAGCTTTATCTTTATTCACCAAATTTATATGAAACAGGATATGCTTAAATGATTATTCTTTTGTATATCTATATATATATATTCTAAACTGATGGGGAATGAAACAGATTACCAATTTGGCTATATAAGAAATTTAATTTTATATAATAAAACAACAAAACATAATTACAACTCACTACATAGAAATGAATCAAGAAATAATTTACAAAATCTATAAAGTAGAAAAAAAAAACCACAATGTAAAAATATGCTCAATATTACATACCTCTTAATGACAACAAAAGATACAGAACTTGCATGTCAATGAATACACTAAAAGAATCAATCAATCTATATATATATATATATATATATATATATATATATATATATATATATATATATATATATATATATATATATATATATAAACCAAAGAAGTATGTCTGTGTGTTTGTGTATCCGCACGAAAATCTCGGTAACTACTTTACCGATCTGTAGTGATGATGGATGGTATTATATGTAGTGATGATGGATGGTGTTATATGTAATGATGGTGGATGGTGTTATATGTAGTGATGATGGATGGTGCTATATGTAGTGATGATGGATGATGTTAATGTGGTGATGATGGATGATGTTATAGGTATGGATGATGTTATATGTAATGATGATGGATGATGTTATATGTAGTGATGATGGGTAGTGTTATATGTAGTGATGATCTGTCTATCTATCTATATAAAACAAAGAAGTATGTCTGTTTGTCTGTGTGTCCGCACGAGAATCTCGAAAACTACTTTACCGATCTGTAGTGATGATGGATAGTGTTATATGTAGTGATGATGGATGATGTTATATGTAGTGATGATGGATATTGTTATATGTAGTGATGATGGGTGGTGTTATATGTAGTGATGATGGATGGTGTTTTATGTAGTGATGATGGCTGGTGTTATATGCAGTGATGATGGATGATGTTATATGTAGTGATGATGGGTGGTGTTATATGTAGTGATGATTAGACAATAAAATAATAACAGTTTAATGCTAAAAAAAATATACTTTGCTGTACTGTTGTAGTGAAAAACATGGTGGAACTTACATACACTGTTGATGAACTATTGATGGAAGAAGAATTTATGGGGACTGAACAGTGAGACAATGTGGAGCCTCCCGGAGGGTGGCGTCCTACCGTTGCCTAGCTGGGCAGCGATTCTGCTAGTTTACAATATCTTAAATCTCTCCTGGCACTTTTAACCTTCCGCTAGTGCACTTAAGTCATCTGTCCTAGCAAAGACCATTTGTACAAAGCAATTTAAGAGCATTCGAGTCTGGGATCTTGGAAACTTAAGTCCATCTCCGTTGGCCGGAATTTTCCAAGGCCAAGAATTGAAATTGGCTTGGATTTCTCCAAGGCGTATTTTCTGAAAATTCCAGAAACTCTCTCCATTTTTTCCTGGTCTGTGAGCAAATTCTGAAGAAGAAATAAGGAATAATTCTGGAAAATTATGGAAAGTCTCCAAATTTTTCTCCTTTGGGTCTGGGAACCAATTCCGAGGTTAGGTTAGGTAGCAATTTCCAGAAACTTCCCAGTAACGTAAAAAATTCCAGATCATCCATGACACCAACAATTATTTCTTCAGTTTCGGTGAAAGGTGGATTGGTTAGGTTGGGTTAGGTTAGATTTATAACATTTCTATGTAAATCATTAAAACTTTAGAAGGCTAATATTGTGGGCAATTTTGTCTGTTAAAATAATTAAAAAAAATAAAACATTCCAATGGAAACTTGGATCTTTTCTGTTTCATATACAGCACTTAAAAATTTGAAAAATATTTCTTTCTAATGTAGATTTTTATGGTGATTCCAAAATCGCATAGAAAAAAAATTATAGCCTTTTAAACTTTTAATGTTCTACATCGAAATGTTAACCTAACCTAACTGGTAAAAATCGGTCAACTTAAAATCCTAAAATTCGCTGGATAACCGAAAATATAATAATACCATCAAGTTTTTTTATTTTGTTAGGTATTATTAATTTTTGTTGGAATCATGGACATACAAGGCCAATGTATTCACAATTGTTTCTACCATACTTATAGACAAAATATAGAATGGCTGTGTACAGCACTATCAGCAGTGCTATTAAACATATGAAAACCCTTGATATTTGCCATCTATAATGAAACAAAAAAACAGAAAAATTACATTTGCAAAAACTTGCAAATGTGTTTGGGCCTAGCAACTATCCTGGTACAGGTCACATGGCTTATTTGGACTTGTTAAAATATGAAATTTAGGCAACTAAATATTCATTCTAATGCAATATCTATTTTGGTAGTGTTGGACGATTACGAAATTGGGTCGATATTATTCTCAATAAGGGAGGTCATTCACCATCACATATGAAGCAGCTCTTACCACTCTCCAATTAGACCACTTACTATATTTTTTAGCTTAATTTGATTTCCATACATTCCTACACATAAATTATTTGGATTAACTATCCTAAAGGCTTACCTCTGATGATGGTTAGGAGAATTTGGAGGAAATAAGCGGCAATGGAGCAAGAAGAAGCTGGCGGATGCTTCCACATAAACATGAAATTCTTTTAAAAGGAACGATAAAAAATCTTCATATGCTGTTTCATATGGAGGATATCTTATAAAAATATTTTTCCTTTGCAGATTTTTACAACTTACGTACATCCACTTCTATTCCCTTTCTTTTGGTTTCAAAATATAGTTCCATCGTAGTATGCATCGGGCGGGGGCGAGAGCACCACGGAAATCGCCTACGTTCCAGTAATGAATCACACTTTTTTTTAAGCACTGAGTGATTTTTGCAAAACGCCCATCAGGATACCACAGCATCGTGTACACGACGGCATATCCTGCATATGGCCTTTACAACCACAAATACTATAGGTGGGCGTGGAGGGGGTGGGGCTTCTGTGGACTGCAAGGTCCTTGATTTGAAATATTAATTCAGTGTCGAATCAATGCAATTTACATATCAGTAACATGGCAGATCCCATGTTACATGGATGACCCGAAGTGGTTGTGATTGAGTTTTTTTTTTTTTTTACCAACTCGCTATTCAACCTATCAAATTTGTCCAACTAATGAAGGTTAAAAAAGTGATCAAGCGAACTACAAAATTTTCCTTATTGAATGTTTAATTATTAAACATTAGCATAAAATTTTCGTGGACAAAGTAAAATCTTTATTCAAATACTGTAGAATGAAAAAATTAAAGAAATGTATATTTTTTATTTACTGCTTTGATGAAATCAGCAGCATTAACCTATTCATAGAAATTAAACTCTAATTTTAATTATCCTATTTTTCTTATGCTTCCAATTATCTGCAATCTATTGAAGATCTAACTGAAGAGTTATGTCATTTTCACAAGCTATGAGCATAAGATTCTGCAACCGTTTTCCTGAGGTTCTGTTTCGCTGAGATGTTTTCAAAAGCTTAAGCCCGCTAAAAGATCTTTTACTTTTACATACTAAGGGTGGTGCTGTCAAGAATAGCCTGAAAACTTTTGCCACATGAGGAGACAAATGATACTTTCTATGAGCATTCAGTGCACATTCTGCAGCTGAGCGAATGTTTTATTTCGACATCAGGATGTTGCTCCACGTATGTAAAAAAAAATTAATGTTGAGCACTTCTAATTCAACTAGGAAATATTTAGTATCAGGTAATTCAGATGGATAGGTTTCTAACAGATTTTCATGGCTTCAATAAAGGTTTCTGACCTGAGTCATAGTGTGCAACTTTAGGATCAAGAACATCCTCAAAATATTTTAATGAAGATTTCAGATTTTCACATTTTGAAGTCAACATCATATCTAAAACTACATACATTTTCTTACAATAATAGGAATACAAATTATACTGAGCACTAGAGTTTGAATTATCATAAATTTTGGAGGTTGTTTCCTTTGAACGGTGAACTCTTTTGAACCCTTCTTCTCCATCAACATCAATATTTTTTGCAAAGTTGAGTGCAGCCTCCAGCAAATGTTTCTGAGCCTTATCATCACTTCGTAGTGACTGAAGTATTTTCAATGTACTTTTCATAGAGATAAGCGCTCCAGAAACATCTAAATCCTCAGTTTAAAACATATCTACCTCATGTGTCTAGTTTTGTACATATATTTTTCATGAACATCAAAGCAACACTAAAATCAAAGTCTTAATTTTATAGAGGAGACCATTAGTTTTTGTCCTTACCTCTGAATCATATTTCTTCTTGGCATTTCTGATTTCTTCCAAAACTTCACATATCTCTTCATAAGATTTCCAAAAGGCAACCACTGACTCTGGCCTATCACTCAATCTTGTCTTCGACAGATTTTTTAATTGCAATTCACCTTCCATTTGTGCCAACTTTTCCTTAAGAGTTGCATGACAATTGGTGCAACTGCTAAAAAATACATAGCAAGATTCCAGTACATCCTACATATGTGTAATTAGTTATCTTACATTGCAGCCATGCTCAATCACTAAATTAGAGTCATGAGGTAGACAGGTAATGTAAGTGATTAGTCTCTCATGCATTTCAGATAATTTTCTTTGAGCACAATTGTACTTTCCAGACATTATTGCTGCACTATCATAGGTTTGAAACCTAATGGTGTGTGTGTGTGTGTCCATTTTACTTTCGGAAAGAGATTTGAGTATTGCTTTTGCCATACCTTCTCCTGTTTTGTCTTGTATTTCTGCAGTTCTTATAAGCCGTTCTTTAGGTTTGCCTCATACATCAAAAAATCATACTCCTACAGATAGCGGATGCACAGGAGAAATATCTGGGTTGTATCTGCTATTATTCCAATCATCCCAGCACCATTTACCTCTTTAGTAATTTGTCCTGTGTGTAATAATAATAATAATAATTAACGTTTTATTGAAAAATTTATTCAGCCCGAAGGCTGAAAATAATATTGGACAAAAATGACTTATTACATACAAAGACATGGGGTGGGTGGGTCGTTTAATAAATGCTTTCATTGATGAAAGAAGAAGGAACAATGATTACACATACAAATTATTATAGTTTACAGTTGATGGCCCAGGCCTGGGCTGGTTATGGAGACACTAGGTGGTGTGGTGTTCACGTGGTGTAGTAGCTCGTCCTCAGGTGTTGATATGAAGGACCTCACGTGGTCATGGAGACACCAGGTGGTGTGGTGTTCACGTGGTGCTACTAAGTAACTCATCCTCGGGTGTTGATATGAAGGACCTCACATGGTCATGGGGATACCGGGTGGTGTGGGGTGGTGTCACAGTACCTCACCCTGCTGGGTGGTGTTGTGTTATCTCGTAGTCAAGTGCGAAGCCAACCCACTGTTGTTCCCATGGTGGACTGATTAGCACCTCGTGGTCAGAAGATGGTGGTCAGTTCCCAGGGGTGCTAATCTCACTGGTGGGTCACGGTTCTCACTGTTGCTGTCTAGTGCTGAATTCACTGGCTTAAACACTGTTCATCACTGTTCAACACTGGTCCCACTTCTTTCTGAAACGAAATTGTCACTTTTGATTATGTTGATATCCCAGTGGTGAGGATGGGTCGGAGAGAGGAATTTGGGGAATGGGCCGAACATTGGCCAAGGGGGGCCGCTGCTCAGCAGGAGCAGCGCCTGAATAGGTCTCGACCCTACGGTGGTCAAGGATGTGTGTGTGTGTGTGTTTACATTGAGGTATAAAGGGTGGAGGTGGCATGCTGCGTGCTCCCAGTACTGTCAGGTGAAGCCAATCTTCCCCGCGTCGGCCATTTTTGTGTAGGCTGGTCACGCGCCAGGAGGCTGAGTGACCCTCATTGACACTGGTTTGCACTGTTTACACCCAACTATAGCATCCCTGAGTGATTAAGTGAAACTATTGTTTTATTTTCAACCATTTATTATATACTATAGTACAATAAAACTACATTTCAATGAACAATACTAATAATTAGCATCAATTATCCTTATCATGGCACGAACCTGGTACCCTCAGCACAGAGGGATTTTTGTGCATGTTTACTTTGCAGACTGATCATTAGATTCCGCTGAACAACATTGACTTATTCATGCTAGTTCTACTTTTGACAGATTTGGGAGATACATTTCGAGCTGTGAGCTGTTTGCCTGCATATGTGTATCTCACCTGTAGATAGGTCTCAGCTACTGCTTTGATTAGCAATACTGTACACGATGATTATTGAGAGTATCACTTTCTGACATATGTATTGCCAAGCCTGGGAATATATTTTATTCAGGAACTATGACAATACATAAATTACAATTTTGTTCCAATCATATGTTTACAGTTTTGTGTGGATGTGTATTTTACCGGCAAGCAATATTTTTTCTCTGAATATATTTTCGCATAAACAACATATAGCAATGACATCTTTAGTTGGAAATGATAGTACACTACAACATGCTTCACACTTCAAAGATTTCTTAGGTTTCATAGAAACAAAACCAGCTATATATGCAACTATTTTCTCAGCACAAAGAGAGACCACACTAGATGAAACTAAATTAGCATTTCCCTCTTCTGAGAGCACATCAGACTCCTCATTTTGATAAAGGTTATCTTACTTAAAGACCCTGCTTTTATCAAGAGAAAGTTAATTAAATTGTTCGATTGCGTTAAGATACTTTAGATAATTACTAGAGGCAGTTAGGATTGGGATAGATTTTAAAGCTTAGCAATATCCACGAGTCACTTCTTCACTGTCATTGTGAGTTAATACCTTCTTGTAGGCTGCTGAGAATTGTAGAACCGTGGGATTGTTGTTGTACCCTCCCATACTTTTAATTTTGCCAAAAAATAGTTATATATGATCCTGACTCATCTTGTAAGTTAAGAGGTAATCCAGAAGTGGTTTTGAAGTAACACTTTACATTTCGCAAATTTTTGCAGACTTTTGCAACAAACAGGGAATCCAATAAATCCTGTTTTTCTTCTAGACTGAACAATAGGCAACTTATCAGGCAATAATGTTAATGAAACCAGATACTGTTGTACACTTTCAAAGAATTTCATTACCTCTGAATTAGTATCTGCTTGCAAAAGGCGCTTCCAGCCGTAACTACACAAATTCCGAGAATTCATGATGTCAAACAGTGCATTGAGTATACTTATGAATTTTATTGTTCCTTGGCAACCATGAAATCTGGGTATCTTCTCATCCAAACAAAACTGGAGGGAGTCAGCAACAGAGTCACTAAGTAACTGCACGGCCAATTTTACATATTTTTTTTCTCTTTACGTAGTCAATATGTGAAACTCTTAACTTGTTTCCGAGATGCAGACCTTCTTTTTCCTTTAACTGGTGGAGACTGACAATGAATCGCCACCTTCTGCGTCGAAAAATTTACCAAGATCGCCAAGAGAATCTCCTAACAACTTGAACATATGACATGGATCAAGAAAAATGCATACTCGCTCTCCTTTAGCAGGATGATCAAAATATGACTTTATATTTTCAAGATTCAAGCTGGAACCAAGATTTTTCATCATAGCTAAATTAGGAGCTGCATCATCAAAAGTTAGAGATACAATACTCACTCCAACTCAATGAAGTTTGTTCAAAGCCTGCAGAGCTAAATTCCTGAGTTCAAAGTCCATTAATCAAAAAATATCAAATTGGTAACTTAAAAGTAGGCTTGTGTGACACTACCATAAAAGTGAGAGCTTCTTTAGCTACAGGCAAGCAATTATCATCTAGTTCAGTTCCCATGTCGATAAACCAGTGATATTTTTTGCCATCCCATTCAACATGTTGACGAATAGCCATTTCATCCATCATCAAAGAAAATATTTTACCAGAAGTTTCGTCTGTGGATTTCTTGACTTTCTGCTTGAGTGCACTGAATGATGCCTCGATAAATCCGGGTTTCACTTCTACTGTATTGTACCATTTTCCCAGCGTTTGTATTTTTCTGTAGGTAAGCAGGGAAAGCCTCAAATATACTAGAAACAGCATTTTCTCAAAGTCTGACGCAAGACAAAGAAGTCCTGTCAAAATCTTCAGGGGCAAAATGCTTAGAGCAGAGACATGCTTGTTTGCCTGGTGTGTACTTGTCTCTTAATAGAACCAAAACCCATTTTTTGCCTTCTGCACGGGTCCATCGGCAGCCCGTGAAAAAGATTAATATCGAGTTATAATATTAATCCTCTTTCATCCTATGTGTGTATACAAGAGAGATTATTTCTGTTAACTATCAAGCACATTCGTTCTGGGAAGCAAGCTAAAAACAAAATAAAAATTTTTCTTACTGGTGAAATGTTATAGAAGGATCAGACTTCTTGTTAGCCCTTTCACTGCACCCAATTGCAACATTCACTGCTGAGTTAGTACTGAGCATGTTGAAAGTGTGTGGGCAGTAAGGAGAGCAGCAGCCTACAGCAAGATGGCCGCCAGTCAGGTCGCTGGCTTCAATCTGTCAGGCTAATGCCGCCTCCACCCTTTATACCTCCATGTGTGTGCGTGTGTGTGTGTGTGTATGTGTGTGTGTGGGCGGCACAGATAAGATGGTCGTTTATGCAATGGGATCTAGGCAGCAGTGCAATCCGGTCTTGTCTGTGCGACTGAGCAGCCCTTTCGAGGAGCCACTCTGCTAGAAAAGGTGCCCTAAACAAAGCCTACCTACAAAAAACATCCTAACTGGGCAACCGCAACCAGTAAGGTCATCCTTATGCGGTCAAAAATGCAATCAAACTCACAAATCTAAACAAAAACAAACTATACAACCTCTTATGGCCTCTTCATGGAATGTCAGCACCCTTCTGAATACTGGCACAAATGAGAATCCTGAAAGAAGAGCCACCCTGGTGGCAAAGGAGTTGGCTAGGTATAACATCGACATAGCAGCCATTAGTGAGTCCCGGCTCCCAGACCGTCTTCTGGAAGGGTAAGCCTGCTGTGGAGAGAAACAGTATTTATGGAGTTGGCTTTGGCATCCGCCAACGCATCCTACATAGGCAAACTGAAATGCCTATTGGGATCAACGAGCTCCTCAAGACGCTCCGAGTCCCACAGAATCACTCACGTCATGCCTTTTTCATCAGTGCATATGCCTTTTACTCCAACCTCGACAGAGAAGATTAGGTTGTGCTACTTGGTGACTTCAGTGTCAGAGTTGGCAGAGATGCTGACATTTGGCATGGAACCATAGGGATAAATAGACTAGGCATGTGTAATCCCAACGGCCTACTCCTCTTCAGCAAGTGTGCTGCACATTACCTCACTATCACCAACACCTTGTTAAGGCAGGCCGACAAGTTCAAGGGTTAGTGGCAACTCCCTCGATGCAAACACTGGCCTCTCATTGATTATATCATTGTCAGAGAAAGAGATCGCCAAGACGTCCTCATCGCCAATGCCATGTGTGGCTCAGACCACTGCGACACTGATCATCGGCTCGTCAGAGACAAGCTATCACCTCACGTCGCCCCAAAACGGCGAAGGCAGCAAGCCTCCAGAAGAGGCTTTTAACACTAAGCATCTGGAGGATCCAGTAGTAGCACTTGCTTTCAGAGAGCACCTCGAACATGGGTTGATAAGCAATCCGAGAACAAACAACCCAAACCCCAGTGCCGAATGAGATAGTCTCGACACTGTCTTTACAAAAACCTGTAGAAACCCTCGACCAAATCGAAAGAATACACCAGGAATGGTGAGTTCTTCCCCATCCAAATGGGGGATAAACAAGGGTGTGTACTGGCACAAATAATCTTTCCTTTACTTGGCTGCCTTCCTTACTCGTGCCAGCGCCAATTTAGCTGGCGGGGTGGACATCGGGTACTGGATGAAGGGTCTTTTCAACATAAGACGACTCCGTGCAGGAACAAATGTGTTGGCAGCTTCCATTACCGAGCTTCATTATGCAGACGACCTCACCCTTGTTTCCTACACTGAACGTGACCTACAGGAGATTCTGAACACCTATGCAGATGCGTATGTACACTTCTGCTTTGAAGTAAATGTACATATGACTCTGATTCTCTTTCAGCCTGCTCCTAGTTCAGCTACACCGCCACCATCCATCCAGCTTAACAGCACTACCTTCTCTAATGTTGCCCACTCTCATCATCTAGGCTCCCACCTGTATATCGATGAAGAGATTCAGCATCAGATCAGGGGCAGCATTTTCAAAACACCTCATCAGTTAGGAACAGTAGCAGATACAATCCCGTAACTTACAGACTCCTTACAGTCCAGTAAATTTCTCATTCTAAGAATTTACCTATGGGGCCTGTAAGCAGTCTGTAACTCTAGTGTTTACCCTGTAAATTCAATTCTCTTGTCTGAAGGTAGATAGCATTGCAAGAGCTAGTTGGGCAATCGTTGCTCAGTTAACAAAATCATCAACCAATCATAAGACAAGGAGAAATCAGTTGAGATTGAAGTACATACTTCAAGCGTCATTAGTGACGATGGAATTATATATACTGTATGCAATATTCAGAAATTTCGGTGTGATATTTAGAGACGTTAGAACAAAAATAACCAATTTGCTGAAACAGGAAAAGCATAAGTAGGCCAGCCTGAAAACACCCACGCCTCATGGCGCGTAAAACCCGGCAGGCAACGCCCTCAAGCTCGCTGGAAGTATTTTGAACTAGGCCTATATAAAACTAAAAGTACTTTATCAAATTAATGTAGACACGATTCATGAAGTTAAGGGACTATTATTAAATTTAAAGTTATTGTAGATCATTTCTCAGTCTAAAAATGTTACGTATGTCCCAAAGAAACTATTAGTATATGAGAAAGATGATGTCATTGGGTTGGGCTTGGCGAACTCCTTGGGGAGACGCGACGCGGGCTGGGTCAGTAGCGCGCAGGCGTTTGGCCCAAGCGGACGTCGTCCATGCGTCTCTGCCACGGAAAACGGCCACGTGGCCTCGTCCCTTCCCGCGCACGTTTCATCAGTGTTTTTCAAGTAAGTTTTATTCGATCTCAGACAGTACTTAGATAGGGCAGAGAAGAAGTTAACAATAGCTAACAGAGTGTTCTCTTGCAGGGTTTTTGAGAACCCACTGGGTCGGTCGATCGGTCAACGGGTGTTTAGCGGTCGTATAGCTGGCCACGCACGAGGTGAATGGGTGTCCCTGACAACTAACTGCGGGGGATCAGCGTCCGTACTTGGTCGGTGGTCGTTCTGGGTCAACTAATCTCCCCACCTTGGTTCATACAACACCACATCTCTTCAGTCAGTTAGTGAAAAATCATACTTACGGGAAAATAGAACCCTTCCCTCAGCTGGGCAGGGTTCACCTGCTGGCGGTCACTCTCTTTCTGTCCATGAAGCACTGACAGTAAACTGAGTGTAGCCTGAGTGAATAAAAGGACACACACTGAGACCAGGAGTCTAGTGGGTACATAGAGACATTTATCTCCCCAGTATTGAGTGTATGTGATCGAATTAACCAAGTCCAGGTGTGTAATCAACGCTCCTCATGGTTGATTGCACACGTGGGACGCAGGGGTTTGTCTTCAAGGTTGATGAACAGCTGTAACACCTTAAAGTATAGGTGTGCTCTGAACATATATGTGAAGCATGTTACGGGTGATGGTGGTAAAGTGTGATTAGAATAGCCAAGTCCAGGTGTGAGATCAACGTTCCTCATGGTTGACTGCACACGTGGGACGTAAGAGTTCCTCTCCAAAAGTTTGTGAAACGCTGTTAGTACCTTAAAAGTACGGGTGCATTCGGAACTTATGGGTGAAGCATGTTACGGGTGTTCGTGGAGAAAAACATTCATGACTTCTGAAATCTAGAGAGAGTCATGAAAAAATCAGCATAGCACCCACCTGCCTGACGGGTCATGAGTGATTTTCTCGGTTCCTTGTAAATGCCTGCCCCTTGACGGGTTAGTAGTCACGACCTTCGGGTTCTGGGTAGTTAGGACAGTTAGGATTGTGGTATTTTGTGGGCCATCCCAGGCAGGCTATGAGTGATCCATGTTCTTGTGTAATATGACTAAAATCGGGATTTATATTTCTCAGTGATTGCTATTATTTTGTCGGATGCCCTTAAGGCATGTTCATTGGTGCAAGTAATATTTTTATAATGTTTTACGTGCCACTAAGTGATGAAAGATAACGAAGGAATTGTTTCAGATGAGTTCGTCATTCTGGTGTAGGTAGTACTGCTGCATGTAGTAGTCCTCCCCTTATGCACTTAGTATTTTTTAATAATTTTTGATACCATGTATAACTTTTGTTTCCCATTATAGTGTTTTTAAGCCACGCTAAGAGGTACTGTAATGTTGGTGTACCATTATTGATTGTGTCTGTAGTGTTGGAAGGAATAGAAAGTGTCATCTTTTACAGTGCGTCTCATTAACCCCAATCACAGGTGCTATCTTTCCAAGGTCACGGAGAATAATTTTATTTAATTGTGTTTGTGCTGGTTCGAATTTTCTCTGAGGGGCGCTTCCACTGCATTACCATCCACTATAACTAAAAAAAAAAAAAAAAACATAATTAAGAGTGAGATTATTCTGACCGGTTACACACACACACACACATATATATATATATATATATATATATATATATATATATATAGATATATATATATATATATATATATATATATATATTTATTTATATATATATATATATATATATATATATATATATATATATATATATATATATATATATATATATACACATATGTGAGTGTGTGTGCAAGTAAATCACTGTAGGTGCGGGTGATCCAAGTACATGCTGATAACCACACGGAAATAAGAAAACACGAATTTCCCTAGTGCTTTAATGTAATTCACATCTTCAGGGGTGAGTACAGACTAAGGAGAAATACTTGTCAAGGCTAATATATACAGTAGAGGAGAATGAGATCAAGTCCCTAGGGGACAGCACAACTGTATATTGAATCTCTCCTCTAAACAACTAGACAATGAAACCTTGTGTGCCCTCAGTTATGGTTTAAGTTTTGGTGGCTCTAACAAGGGGGTCGATAGTGTTGACATAGCCAGAGGATTTTGCAATTTGGAGAAATTCAGTAATTTGACAAATGAAGAAGTGAACATGTGTAAAGGGATTGTGTACGCATCTATGTCCAAGCCTTGTATTCCAAATTGTCCAGAAAGATTCACCAAAACAATCCAAGCCCTTAAGAAAAATAAGGATCTACATGTTACTAAAGCAGATATAGCCAACACAGTAGTGATTTTAAACAAAGTTGATTATTTTTCTAAAATGAATGGCCTTTTATGTGATGTTGCAACATATTCTAAGCGCATAAATAATCCTCTTAACACAGTTAACACTCAGTTTAACAAAAAACTTAAGTCTCTATTGAGAGGTAAAGCTAATCTCATTAAACATTTTACTTCAACGTCCCCTCCACTGCCATACATGTACGGTCTGATCAAGCCTAATAACCCAGCAAGAACCATCATTAGCTCAGTTTGGGTCAATCACTTATAAGTTATCTAAATGGTTAATTTCTTTACTAAATCCTCTAGTTGGCAACATTTCTAACTCTAATATTAAGAATAATATGGATCTGGTTGATAAACTCAATAACGTAAACATTAATTATGATTTTAAACTGGTCAGTTTTGACGTAACATCACTCTTTACAAAGGTCCCAGTTGATTTACTGGAGTTCCTCATAGATTCCCTGGATAATATTCCATTGCCCGTCTCGAAAGACGACTTCATCGAACTCATCAAACTATGTATTAAGGATTGTAAATTTGAATTCACTGGAGAATATTATGCTAAAAAAATTTGGTATGGCAAAGGGTAATCCGCTTTCACCAGTATTAAGCAACTTATATATGGAATTCTTTGAGAAGAAACTATCAAGTAACATTTTACCACCTTCAGAAGTCTGGTTTAGTTATGTAGATGATGTAATATTCACTGTGAAATTAGAGAATGACTGCAAATTACTATTCCCAGACTGTCTGATACACAGAATAGGTAACACCTTTAAGTTCAGCATTTATAGGAAACATTCTAATGTGTGTTCATACATTCATTATTATTCTGCCCACCATAATAGAGTCAAACAGTCAGTATTTTCATCAATGTTTTTACGTACTCTAAGAATATGCAGTCCGGAATTCATAGATGAGGAATATAAATATATCTATAATATTGACTTGAACCTTAAGTACCCTAGATCTTTTATAGACAAATGCCTTAACATTACTAAGAAATCTTTTTATAGAACTGATCCTAAGCCCACCCATGACAATAAGAATCTCTTAGTATTACCATTTAACAAACAAATTATCTCGAATTCCTATATAACTGAAAACCTGGAACGTTAATGTGGCGTTTAAAAACTCATGCACTGTAAAACAAATGATAATTAAGAACTCCCCTAACAATGCAGGCGGCTGCATTTACAAGGTTCCTTGCAAGGAATGTAATATGTTCTACTTAGGCCAGACGGGTAAAGATCTTATAACTAGACTTAAACAGCATAAATATAGTGTTAGGACAGGCCAGGAATCCAATCCTCTGTTCATTCATATGAGAGATAATAAGCATTGCATTGATTGGGATAATGCCTCCTCAATATTACCTTGTAATTCAATTGTCAGTAGGAACATTATAAAATCCAGTTTCATTAAACATACCGAATCCGTCAACATGAATTTGAGTAATGGTATGCACAAACTGGATAATTTTGTGATTAAGAAGATTTGTAACCAGGTGAGGTCATCTTATCCTATGACTTGACTACGGACAGCTGCTGTGCTTAGAGATAGCATGGTCAATTTCTTTGGATTAAGAAGATTAGTAAGGGTCACTGCCTTAAGACCGGAACATTGTGGCCCTTGGTGTCCCCTAGGGACTTGATCTCACTCTCCTCTACTGTATATATTAGCCTTCTCAAGTATTTCTCCTTAGTCTGTACTCACCCCTGAAGATGTGAATTACACGAAAGCGCTTGGGTATTTCGTGTTTTTATCAGCATATATATATATATATATATATATATATATATATATATATATATATATATATAGTATATATATATATATATATATATATATAAATAAGAACATAAGAAAGTGGGATACTGCAGGAGGCCGACTGGCCCATACAGGGCAGATCCCTTTCACACCCATCCCAGCACTTCCATGTGCCTATCCAACTTCGTCTTGAGGCTCCCTAGCGTCCCCGATCCTACTATAGCACTCGGTAGCCTATTCCACATATCCACAACTCTATTACCAAACCAGTGCTTGCCTATATCCTTTCTGAATCGGAATTTATCTAATTTAAAGCCATTTGTTCCAGTTATTTCGTTATTACTGAGCTTCAGAACATCTTCCATTTTACCCTTGTTAATCCCACTCACCCACTTGTACACCTCTATCATATCTCCCCTAACTCTACGCCTCTCTAATGAATGCAAGCCTAAGCTTTTCAGTCTTTCTTCATATGTAAGGTTTCTAATATTATGGATCATTTTTGTCATTCTTCTTTGTACTCTCTCCAAAGAATCTATGTCCATTCTATAATAAGGACACCAGAACTGAACCGCATAATCCATGTGTGGCCTCACTAATGCTAGGTAAAGTTTCAAGATAACGTCAGCAGTTCTGTTACTCACAGACCTAGATATGAACCCTAGAATCCTGTTTGCCTTGTTGCAAACGCTAATACATTGTTTTCTAGGTTTCAAGTCGTTGCTAACAAATACACCTAGTTTATACTTAACGTTTGTATTCGTCTTCCCTATCTGTAGTACCTTGCATTTATCAGTATTAAAATTCATTTGCCAGTCTACTGACCACTCATGTAAGGTATGAATATATATATACATATATATATATATATATATATATAATATATATATATATATATATATATATATATATAGTATATATATATATATATATATATATATATATATATATAATATATATATATATAATAGCAAATAAATCACTGTAGGTGCGCGTGATCTAGGTATATGCTGATAACCACAAGGAAAGAAGAAAACACGAATTTCCCAAGGGCTTTCGTGTAATTCACATCTTCAGGGGTGGGTACAGAATAAAGAGAAGTACAAAACAGGGTGTATATATACAGAAGAGGGTGAGAGCAGGTCCACAATGGTCAGGTATTAGGTAATGACCCTACTAATCTTTAAATAGCACCGAAGCGGTCGGTAGTCAGGTGAGAGGGTAAGGCGACCCAACCTTCTCACCTGGTCACAAATCTTCTTAATTACAAAATTGTCCAGTGTGTACATGCCATTACTCAAATTCATGTTGAATGCTTCGGTATGTTTATGAGACTAGATTCTATGATGTTCCTACTATCAATTGAATTACAAGGTAATATTGAGGAGGCATTGTCCCAGTCAATGCAATGCTTGTTATCCCTCAATTGAACAAACAGAGCATTGGATTCCTGGCCTGTCCTAACACTATATTTATGTTGTTTAAGTCTAGTTACAAGATCTTTACCTGTCTGGCTTAAGTAAAACATATTACATTCCTTGCAAGGAACTTTATAAATGCAACCAATTGTGTTGCATTTATAAAGTTGCAGCACCTAAAGAGGTTCTGCAAGTTACGGCCTCGAATACAGACTCACTTATGGAGTCCACTGCCAAATATTTGTTTTGAAAATACGGATCGGAGACTGGAAGTCCAGTTATGGGGTAAACAAAGAGAAGCAGTCCCGTAAATGCTTTTGAAAATGCGGCCCCTGATGTGCATCTCAAGCCTTTGGCAAACTCCGTACCGTGTCTTCAGCTGTAGGGAGCTGAAATTATCTACAAAGTTGCACGTATATCGAGCAGTGGTCCTCCCCACCCTGCTATATGGCAGGGAGACATGGGTCACATACAGGAGGCAAATCACGGCACTTGAAAACTTTCACCAATGCTATCTATGTTCCATCCTCCGAGTTCGCTGGGAAGACAAGAAAAAAAATGCCAGTATTCTTGTCGACACCAACTGTAGAAGCATCGAGGCTACCATTATCTGTGAACAACTACGCTGGAATGACCATGTTACCTGCATGGACGACAGTAGACTGCCAAAGCAGCTACTTTACAGTCACCTAACAAATAGCATACGTGAAGCTGACTGGCAACTGAAAAGGTATAACGATAGTCTTAAGACAAACCTAAAAAATCGCCACCGTAATGCTTGGAGGATTACCACACAAGAAGGTGTCAATTCTTTCGAGTTAGTCCGACAGCATAACGAGGCAGACAAGCGCCAACGCCGGAGAGACGCTGCCGCCGCCCGTCCCGCACTACGTGTAGCCCCCACATATGCAACAACTGTAACCGACCCTGCCTGTCCCGTATCGGCCTCTTAAGTCACCTTAGAACTCACCAACCTAGGTGACATCCTTAATAACTCATATCATTGTATCATAGCTGGATGATCGTCATACTCGACTCTGAGTGACAGCAAAGTAGTAATATATGTGTGTGTGTAAGGGCGGTAACGAGCAGGATGTTTGTTCACTGCCCGCTAGCTTGTTCGTGTCCCCCACTTGGGGGGGGTAGACGGAGGTGAGAACGTCACTGCTGCCTGGACACACAAATCAGACACTACCCAGTTAGCACCGCTGCTCGTTCAAATTCTGGTTGTGTTCTCTTTTGATGTGTCCTGGGCTCGTGGGCTGATTCCCCAGACCTTCACAAATAGACTTTCAATCACAGGACACCTACCCCGTCTACTAAAGCGGCTGCCACATCATTGCCACTTCCTCCATGCCCTATCTCCCGTCCGTGCCTTGGCTTTTCTCCTGTGTGACAAGACCATCGCCCACCAACGCTGGCGCCAAGTGAGGAAGCTGCCCTGGACCTCCCCCCCCCCCCCCCCTCCCTGAGAGCGGATCATTGCTTTACGGAACCGTCCATCGGGCCACCGCCTAGGAAATATTCCTGTACATTGTTTGATTCTCATAGTTGTTTGCCTCCCATTAAATGTTTG
>CAUDMG010003054.1:907500-1025000 GCA_958450375.1 Homarus gammarus | reverse complement strand
GGGCCCAAATGGATTTACTAGGAGCTAAGCCGAAGGGCGAAGCAGGTTCCTCAGCTAGCCCGGTACGTACTTCCCCATCGGCACTTGGCAGGTTAGCAGCACTAGTGGAGGCCCAGCAGCTGCAAGCAAGGGAGGATCGTGGCGCCATACAACAGCAGCAACAAGCTGCTGAGGAAGCTGCTAGAGCAGACCATGCCACTATGCAGGCATTAATAGCGCAGGCTATACAGTTGAGGAGAGAGACCGCCACGATCGCCAGCACTGTGCCGAACACCACGTTAGGCGACTCCAACACCGGCACCCCAGATGCATCTGTGCGTTCCCAGGCAAGGCAATCCCTTGCTCCAGTACCCCACTATTTCTCCCCGGATGTTACCATGCGGAAATTTAAAATATGGCAAAGCGCTTGGGCAGATTATGAAAAGTTGCTTCAGCTGAGGAACCAGCCGCATCGGACGCAGCTGGCTCAAGTCGTGCCTTACACCCGAGATGAGGTCTACCTTAGCCCACGCTATCGAGGTATCCGAAGAGGACCACACCCGATCACTGGAGCAAATGCTTGAACTGATCAAGGAGCATCTACAGTGGCAGCGAAGCATTGCTCTACAACAAGTGCGTTTTGAGGAGCAATAACAACACGATGGTGAATCGTTTGATGTTTTTTATGTTGCCCTTAAGGAACTGGCAGAGGATGCAGAGTTGTGCGAGACGTGTTTGGATGCTCGTGTGGTAACCTGTATTACATCAGGAATAACCAGCAGACGCGAAAACGACTCCTGACCATCGAGCCTCCACCTGAACTATCAGAAGCTGTACGTTTGTGTCGTAGTGAGGAGTCTGTTCGAAATACGGATGCTGATCTTGCCGGAAGCATCAAGACTGGACAGAAGGTCACGTGTCGCCAGCTGCATCCACGCAGCCGTTCCCGCCCAAGACAATGGAATGCCGTCAACAGCAGTGTGATGGTTGTGGTAGCCCACCTCATCCCCGAGGTCGTGAGCAGCAATGCCCAGCCTGGGGTAAGAAGTGCAAGAACTCCAGCATCACGGGGCACTTCAGCAAGGTGTGTAGCAAAAAAGCTGCCCGAGACTCTAGCTCCTCGCTGTATCAAACTAGGAGATGTCCACAAGTCCTAACCCCATCGTCGGGCGCCAAAGGTAAGAGTTAGAGTATTCACCACAATTAGTAGTCAAGGCTTACTCCTATTCACTCCCGACACTGGCGCAGAGAGGACAGCCATTGGCCCCCGAAAGCTGCAGCAGTTAGTCATTAGGAAGTCTATCCTTGGCCCTCCTCAGGACGAGGACGTTCTCATGGCCAACTGTAGTAAACTGAGCCCTCTTGGCTCCTTCCGAGCAACCTTGAACATCGAAGATGTTTCATCTAATACTACTATTGACGTGATCCAGGAGCTCGATGATGCCCTGCTTTCCTGGTATGATACACGAGCACTTTCCATATCCCCGCAGACTACCCGAAGCAGATCAAGATACTTCGTGATTGGCATTCGGTCACTATCCGTTACGGACTGTTGGTCTTAGATTGTCAAACCATAGTTCACCACTCCAGTAACAGTAAAAAATAACAAGGTCGCCAATGAAATTAATAAATGAAAGGAATAAGCAATACATCAGAGTTAATAAAATACAAATTCATTTTACAAAATAAATAAAGCATCTGACAAGTACAAAAACACGAATCAAAAGATAAGTTTACAAGTATTAACTGGTTTGGGAGTATTCACAACTCAGCAGACAAGCAAGCTACGTTAATCATAATTACAGTGACAAGTAAACAAACAATAACGAGAGTTAGGGTACATCAATCAATACAATACAAAGATTTTATAACGTCACAGTTCTTTTACCAGTATAATGTTACCAAATTTCAAGCCTATTACACAATATTATATCCTAAACACAATACTATATCCTACACACAATACTATATCCTCCACACAATACTACATCCTATACACAATATTATATCCTAAACACAATACTATATCCTACACACAATACTATATCCTAAACACAATATTATATCCTACACACAATACTATATCCTAAACACAATATTATATCCTATACACAGAAAATATTCTATCCTATTCTTCCTCCACTTTCCATGGCTCACACACACTCAACAATATAATGTATACTCAAGCTTATGTCTTTGCTATGTGTTGAACTCCTTCCACCGTTTCCACCTTCCTCAGCCACGTCAAACCTGCTTCTCCTCCTGTCCAGTGTACTATGGTCACCACATAACATTTTGGCGGGAATCTACAACCAAGCAGGCATCATTTTTCCAATGGCGCTATGAAACGTCACCTCTCACGTTTCAGCCGGCTTCACAAGTCCCATGCCCACGTGGTCTAGCTATGGCTTGTTGCGGTAGGTTCTAATTGCTGGTTTCTACTCCTGGGACTCAAGGTCACGTCGCACCTCCGCCGCTAAGGAAGAATACGACAGAGGAGTATTCAGAGTCGATTCCTACAGCAAGAGAATGCACAGAGTCTTGACAGGTGCAGGTCCACACAGCTACTTGTCCACACATGACCCTGAGCAGTCGGTACACCAATTCCATCACCAATAATTTCAGCACTTGGCTACGGCAGACAGTAGGTAGATCCCAGGAGCGTCCTTGTCCAGCCCTTCAGGAGGTCCAGTCACATCACACCTCTGTTGCTAAGGGAGAATACAACAGAAGAGTATTCTGACAAAATCAAGCACGTGACAAACAATCAAACAACACATTGTTAATATCTTTTATGTGCCAGATGTCCAGATCGTACTCCTGCAAAAGTAGATTCCACCTGGTCAGTTGCTGGCATGATCACCAGCAAGTCTTGAAGGAGTTCAAGGATGTACTCATTGATCTCGAAGATTTTCACAATGGTACAAAGCTACCGACTATGTCTGGGGATCCCATGATAATTCATATTAAAGAAGACGTCAAACCCTTTGCAATCCATACTCCTCAACCATTCTTTTAGCATGGAGATCAAACACCAAGCGGATGCTCGATAACATGGTGCAGCAAGGTATCATTCAACCACTTGGTGATGAGGCGCCTGAGTGGTGTCATCCCATGGTGATCGCTCCCAAGCGGAAGGTGGTGTCCGCATTGCAGTAGACTTGACAAAATTCAACAAACATGCTCTACGTCCCACCCACCCACCCATTTCCGACACCACACAACGCTGCCATGCAGGTAACCCATGCTTCTAGGTACTTCACGACTATGGATGCTATGCTTGGCTATTGACAGATCCCACTCGCTCAGGACGCACAGCCACTGACAACTTTAATAACACCATGGGGGAGATACAAGTTCCTGCGAGGTCCCATGGGATTTGTCTCAATAGGTAACGAGTTCTGCAGACGAGGTGACATCGCCCTCGGAGGCATCGGCAACCTTACCAAGGTAGTTGATGATGTGCTCGTTTGGGACTCGACCTATGCCGAACACCTACAACGTAACCGTGCAATTCTGGAGCAATGCTGTAGTCACAAGATCACTGTGAACCGTAATAAGTTTGTGTTTGCACGTCAGTCTGTGGAGTTCTGTGGTTACCACATCACGGCTGGCGTAGTTGTTGCTGACGCTGGTAAGGTCAAGGGGATAGTAGATTTCCAGTCCCTTTTAACATTACTGATCTCCGTCCCTTTGTAGGTCATGTGAACTAGCTGGCCGACTTCACTCCGAGTATCGCATCAGCTGCCGATACACTGCTCACCCTTCTCAGCACCAAGAATGCCTTCGTATGAACCCCAGACCACCAAAATTCTTTCGAGAAAGTGAAGCAGGCATTATCATCACCACCGGTGCTCGCCCACTTCGACCCCACACTTCTCACAATGTTGCAGACTCATGCTCGCGTCTCAAGAGCCTTGGTGAGAAGTCGAGGCTTGTCCTGTGTGGTTCTCGTTTCGTCAGTGACGTGGAGGCTACATATGCCATAGTGGAGATGGAGCTTGTTGTGGCAGTCTGGGCCATGTAGAAGTGTCGTCTTTACCTGATTGGACTAACCACATTTCGACTTAGTCATCGACCACAAACCTCTGCCTATCCTAAACGATTACACGCTGGATGCTCTGGAAAACCCACAGAGAAAACAGCACAGTATTTCTTCACTGCCAGGTGGCGTAAGAACAAGGAGCAAGCCATCCCTGATGCTCTCTCCCGTGCACTCGTTGAAGACCCTACACCATCTGACATGGAGGCTGAAAAGGGGGTGACCCACCACATCTGTAGTTGTGTGAGGGCTAGAGCAATGGAAGTGTCGTTGCAACCTTCTGAACATTTGTGTGACCCCATCATAGAAGAAATCCGGAACACTGCTGCCCAGGATGAAATTTACTGCCTCCTTCATGACACAGTTGCCTCGGGATTGAAATTAGACAGAAAGAAGGTACCAGCAATCATGAGGGATTTCTGGAATATGAGGGACAGTTTTGCAATAGGCAAAGGCCTTGTTCTTCACGGTGCTCGAATCGTAATTCCGACCGCAATCTGTCGTCAGCTCTTGGCTCGTCTCCATGACTCTCACAGTGGGATTGAAGCGACAAAGCGTCGAGCAAGTCAGACAGTGTGGTGGCCTGGCATCACAAGCGATATCGTAAACACTCTAGTCCTGAGACGCATGCCAGACTCTGCTGCCATCTCAGGTTAAGGAACCATTAATGTGTGACCCGGTCCCAATACGGCCATTTTAAGACGTCTCAGCAGACCTCTTCTCCCACGCTGGAAAGGACTATATACACTATGCCGATCGCTTGTCTGGGTGGCCATACTTCGGTACTTACGGTAGGGATGCTATTTCACGAAGCACCTGCGCAGCTTTTTCGTGAATGTTGGTGTTCCTATCCGCCTTCGTATCGATGGTGGACCACAGTTCTCCAGTCATGACTACCTGTCCTTCCTCAAGCGATGGGGAGTCAACCACGACATCTCATCGCCACACTATCCAGAGTCTAATGGTCATGCTGAAGCTTATGGCAAGCAAGTGAAGCATTTGATCACGAAGACCACGAAAGGTAGTAACCTAGATGATGAATACTTTGACCCTGGCTTGTTGGAGGCACGTAATACCCCCCCCCCCCCCCCCCCCCCCCGTCCGGATGGCAGATCCCCAGCCCAGATGCACTTGGCCGACCATTACGGACAGCAACGCCGGCCCACTGGCGATCCTTCTCTCCCGAGTAGCAAACTATGGTAAAGAAGTATGACAATCAGCAGTTAGCGCCTAGGCAAAAGGCAGACGAACACTACAACCGCTCTGCTCGTTCTCTACCTCCTCTGAAGGTTGGCATGCCTGTTTGCATCCGGGACTACATCTCGCGACACTGGGATAAGGTCGGAACAGTGGTAGGTGTTGGTCGCCACAGGGATTATCTGGTCAGGCGGTCACTTGCATTGGCGTAACCGCTGATTCCTGCATCTTCACCATGTGCCATCCCATACACCAGCAACTACTACAGTACACGTCAGCGCTGCTGCTGATATTCCTATAGTGCCTGCATCATCAGCCACGTCAGTTTCTCCCTGCCACCTGTTTCGTCTCCCAGGAGAAGCAAACGTCACTGCAGATGCCCTCACTGACTGGATATGCGAGTCCTCGATTCTACCTTCGACTTCCGCAAGAGAAGAGGGAGGCTGCACCATTAGTGATTGAGCCAAAAAGTGTTTTAATGGGATTGAAAAATTCGCGCATCTTGTACTGATCAGCAAGTTTTTGTGTTTCACATGCTTTAATTTTAAACCAGTCGTTCTTTAGATTGCGAAGTTCGCGCTGGGGCGCTGCTTTCTTCTTGTGTAATGGGGTGATGACAATTTAACGACTGTGGGCTAGTTGACTTGGCCACTGGTGACACATACGAGGTCTTCCAGTCAGCTGGGCATCTTGTTTGGCTGAGGGAAGCATTGATGATGGAGCAGAGGGGTTTTAGCTAGCTCCGGGGAAAACTCTTTGTAGAGTTTCAGTGGTAAGTCAATGGGTGTGGAGGAGCGCTTTAACTTGATTTTGTCCAGCCGGGGGAGCGTCTGACAACAATATAGTTGCGAAATAGTTGTTTGATTGATAAGCTGTGTCACCATTAGTGAGCTGGCTAATGATGGGGAGAGAGAGGGTGTGTCTTATTGTTTAGTCCACAGATTTCTTTAAGCTTACCATAACACTGACTGTTGCTGGTCTACTTCAGTTGTTGCAACTTGGTTGAGTAGTGAGACTTCTTTGCAGTGCGTATTTCAAGGATGATTTGGTTGCGAAGGGACCTGTAGCGGTTGTTTTCCTTAAGATAAAAGGAGCTGTCTCTCTGCTGCATAAGTCTTTTGATCCGAGGCATGATCCAGAGCAAGTCAGCTGGTTGTGATCTGATGGACATCTCAGAGAAGAAGTGGTGGTGAGCTTCCGTGGTGGTGTTGGTATAATTTATCCATTTAGTGTCCACGTCATGCACACAAAGTACTTCAGTCCAGGGATGGTGAATTATTCACTGCCTGAAGAGACGCACTGCAGAGTCAGTAATCGGCCTATAGGTCTTGATATAGGTTCTCTGCACTTGGGTGGTAGTGGGAGCTGGAGACCAGAACACTGACAGGTGTGTGCTACACCCGATAGGAGGCATTGGCTGAGGTGGTTGGTACTGGTTCGCTAAGTCAACTAAGATATGGTAAAGGGTATTTTGACCGTGTGTGCGGAAGTTCACAGCTTATGATAGTAGCAGCTGGTCTTGGATATCAGTGGTGTCAAATTCGTTATAATCCCTGCATAGTACTAACTGGCATATGGGTGCCTAACTCTGAGGTGGTGCGAAGTGGTATTGAGGTGGGAGAGGTATATGATGGAAGCAGTTTGGCGCGGGTAAGTACATGAGACAACAGGTACCCATAATCCCTCCACATCAGCTGGGACTAAAACATCCAAGCGTGACGGGCGTAGTTCATCTTGGCAGAAGAGGGCAACGCCCCTCCCCTCCCCCCCCCCCCCCCCCGTGCCCATGTGAACGAAGGTGATGAAAGAGTTAATATCCTCAATGTGGCATGTTTCAGGAACAATTTTCCAGTGGGCCTATGCGCCGTCCCTCTGGATCCCACTGCTACTCCGAGATCCCTTGCTGGTCTAGCCTGAACCCACAAGGCACCCAGTTACCGTGTTGCCACGAGGAGGCACAGCAGGAGTCTTTATGGTGATGAGGCTGTAAACTGGCAAGGGAAGACTTATGCAAGTAGCTTCTCTGTTCGCCACGAGGGCTAGCAGCGGCGGTAGCTGAAAGGGAGAGGAAGAAAGCAATGCTTGCACCTTAACACGAACATAATGCTGCCACACTAGACGCATTTCACCACCCTGTGCACTTACATACATACATACATACATACATACATACACAAACAGTAAACAGAGAGAAAGAGAACTACCCTATTCTAATATAATTAAACTCACCGTACCTACACTACACAGAGAGTGGCAGGAGCAACAAGTGCCTTTAAGCATGATAGTGTTCAAGAGCTTCAGGAAAAATGATCACTCAAGTAGCAAAACTTATTGTTGGGAAGAAAAGTGTGTAGCAGCGACGAAGGGAGAGAGAGAGAGAGAGAGAGAGAGAGAGAGAGAGAGAGAGAGAGAGAGAGAGAGAGAGAGAGAGAGAGAGACGTAGACAGCGAATAAGTGAAGGTCATCAGAAAAACACAGAGAAAGAGAAAAAACACATGCCGAATAAATAGGACCTGACAGACAGACAGACAGACAGACAGACAGACAGACAGGAGAGTACACCAAGCTATCAGTCGGCATCTTGCCCAACACTGTCCCCATACTAATTACCCGAGTCCGGATTCATAATGTTTCGTACGGTAAATGAATCCTTTTCGTCTTATGGTAATGTTAGTCTCAGTGAAAAGACGACGCAGTTTTCTATATTTTACCTTTTGTGTTTTATAGTATCTGAGATGAGTGATCGTGAGGTTTGTACACTCAGTGATCTTGCTTAGTTAGAGGTGGGAGAGATGAGGAAGACCAGGTAAGGGGAGATAGGAGGGGGAGGAGATGAGGTAAGGTCAGGGAAGTGAGGGTAGAGAGGAGGAGGAGGAGGAGGAGCAGGAGGAAGAGCAGGAGAGGTGAGGGTGGTAAGAGGATTGAGGAGGAAGATGAGGAGGGACAATGAGGATGAAAAAGGGGAAGGCTAAATAAGGTAATGAAGTTGAGGGTGAGAGAGGAAGGAGGGGGAGAAGGGGAAATAAGGGAAATGAAGGAAAATATGAATATCTAAAATAATGAAGTTAACGGGAGAGTGAAAACAGAGAAAGTAAGAGAAAAAGAGGAAAATTAGGAAGGAAGAAGAGGAGGAGAAGGGGGATGAGGAGAAGTAGGGGGAGGAGGAGGAAGTGAGGCTAATGAAGACGAGGGGAGAGATGAGAGGAAAGAAGATAAGAGGAAAATAAGGGGAAAAGGACTAACAGTAGGACAGGTGAGAGAAAGAGCGAGAGAGAGATAATAAAGACGAGGGGAAATACAGGAGATGAGGAGATGTAAACAGGGTGAGGGAACAGAAGGGGAGACAGAAGGGAATTCTGGCCAGAGTAACACCTCACTCCCCTCACCTCGTCAGACTTATTATTGGCAGGGACTCGGATATTACTGTTGTGTATGTGTGTGTGTGGCAGGTGCGTCTCTCTCTCTCTCTCTCTCTCTCTCTCTCTCTCTCTCTCTCTCTCTCTCTCTCTCTACATACCATTGCAGACCAACAGGTGAATGTCATGGTCCTGGATAAGGGATCTCCCACCGTTGAGTAAATGACATTACTGTATTCACAGCCGCAGAGCAGAAGAAGAGATAAGAATGAATTTGTCTTACAGTAGAGCTATACAAAAATGATATCAGATGCAGAGTAAACAGCAAGCATCGCTGCTGTTATTTTAGGCCGAAAACAAAACGGAAATGGCATTTAACGCGTTGAACCACTTTACTACCTCGATAATAACAGAAAAACAAATCGCCATCGGAATATTACAAGAGGCGAACAATTAGACTCTAATCATTAGAGTTAGAAAATTAAAGAAATTATTCCCAAAGTTTACTCCAAATATTTACCCAAATCATACGTTCCTGACCCCAGATTATTAAGGCTGCTGAGCAAATGGTAGATGACGGACCAATAGACGGTGTAATTGCCACAACAGAGCAATGTAAGAAGTCTTGGACACCGGAGAGAAAAAATAAGCTACAGAGTCATGCAACAAGAAGGAACATTTACTTCACTACCACAGCCAAGGGTCATGCATGAAGGAACAGCCGCACTCTTACTCTTCTAGCTTAACATCATGTCAGAAAGGTACTCTCTCTCTCTCTCTCTCTCTCTCTCTCTCTCTCTCTCTCTCTCTCTCTCTCTCTCTCTCTCTCTCTCTCTCAGCTTAGCATCATGCAGGAAGGAACATCATCTCTCTCACTACTCCGGCTTAGCGTCATGCAGCTGCTGCGGGAACACGAAGCCTCAGTAATTAAGCCAAGGGCCCACTGGAACGAGGTGGAGTGGGGATGGGGGCACAGATCAACACGGGTGACTCCTGGCATTAGTTGGTGCTCCGTTGCTCTCGTAATTTGCCGGGATAGTCCGAGCAATTTGGTGAAACTCGGTGTAGATGTGCCTGTTTGTTGGCCCTCTCCTCCCTTCCCTTCCTCTCCCCCTCTCTTCCCTCCCTCCCCGTCTTCCTTCCTCTCCTCCCCTCCTCTTGCTTTCTCTTCCTCCCTACCTCTCCTTCATCCCATTTCCCTCACACCACACACATATATACACCTCTCTCCTCCTCCTTCTCCTTTCCGTCACACTCCTTCCCTTCCTTCTATCCCTTCTCTTCCTTCTCCTCTTCCTCCTCCATTCCTTTCCTTTCCCCTCCTTCTTCCCCTTACCCTCACACCACACACATATATACACCTTTCGCCTCCCTTTCCCCTTTCTCCTAGTCCTTCTCCTCCTCCTATCCCTTCTCTTCCTCCTCCTCCCTTCCTCAAGGCACAAACATGTATGCACCATTCTTCACTTCTTTCCATAGTTCCTCTCTTTCTCTTCCTCCACAGTTATTCCCCCTTTCCACCTTCTCCTCCATCACCTATTCCCTCCCTCCTTTCTCCCCCACCTGTTCCTCCTTCCCTCACGCCACACACCTCTACCCTTTTTCTCCTCTTCCTCCTCCTCCATCATCCCCGGATGTCTCTTAACTACCCCTCCTCCTCCTCTTCCTCCTCCTCCTCCTCTTCATCATCATCATCATCATCATCATCATCATCATCACAATCCTCTCACTCCTCCCCCTTCCCCCTCCTCACCCCTTCTCCTCCTTCTCCCTCCTCCCCTACGGCGTTCTGGTCACATTGGAGGGCGCTACCCACCTCCCACCCAAGGGTGTAACAGAGTAACAAGTAAGTTGTCGATGTTGCAGAGAGAGAGAGAGAGAGAGAGAGAGAGAGAGAGAGAGAGAGAGAGAGAGAGAGAGAGAGAGAGAGAATAATTAAATAATTACAAAAAATAGAAAAGGGGAGAAAGGAAGAGTTGAAGTTAGAGAGACATAAAAAGTAAAAGAGAGAGAGGGAGAGAGAGAGAGAGAGAGAGAGAGAGTAAAGAGTTAGCTATTAAGATAACAATAAGTCTCATTCTGTAAATATTCTGTGTATCTATCAACATATCTCTCTATCTATTCATACACCATTATCTCTGTATATATCTATCACTATATTACTTACTTATATCTAATTATTCCATCAATCTATCCTTCCAACTCTTACCTCTTCAGTTCTTCATCTATATTTCTAACACAATCCATAACATCTATGTTAGACCACGATATGTACACTAATCTAACCTAGCCTACCCAAACCTAACCTAACCTAACTTAACCTAACCTAACCTAACCTAACCTAACTTAGCATAACTTACACAGTGAGAATACCACATAACACATACGTAAACATACACAGTAAGATAGTAACATGTGCTGTACACACACTTACACAGTGAGTGTAACATGTTAACACACTTACTCAGTGAGTGTAACACGTACACACACCTACACAGTAAGTGAGTAACACGTACACAAATTTACAGAGAGAGAGTGTACTAAGCATACACACACCTACAGAGTGAGAGAGTAGCTCGCACACACACTTACTCAGTAAGTGTAACAAGCACACACACCTACACGGTGAGTGTAACACGTACACACACACCTACACAGTTAGAGTAATACGTACACACACCTACACAGTGAGAGAGTAGCTCGTACACACACCTACACAGTGAAAGTAACACGTAACACACACCTACACAGTGAGTGTAAAACGTACATACACACCTACACAATGAGTGTAACACGTACACACACCTACAGAGTTAGAGAGTAACACGTACACACTCATATACACAGTTAGAGAGTAACACGTACACACACATACACAGTTAGAGAGTATTACGTACACACACCTACACAGTTAAAGAGTAACACGTACACACACTTACACAGTTAGAGAGTACCACGTACACACACCTACACAGTTAAAGAGTAACACGTACACACACTTACACAGTTAGAGAGTACCACGTACACACACATATACACAGAGAGTAACACGTACACACACCTACACAGTTAGAGAGTAACACTTACACACACCTACACAGTTAGAGAGTAACACGTACACACACCTACACAGTTGGAGAGTACCACGTACACACACATATACACAGAGAGTAACACGTACACACACCTACACAGTTAGAGAGTAACACTTACACACACCTACACAGTTAGAGAGTAACACGTACACACACCTACACAGCTAGAGAGTATCACGTACACACACCTACACAGTTAAAGAGTAACACGTACACACACTTACACAGTTAGAGAGTACCACGTACACACACATATACACAGAGAGTAACACGTACACACACCTACACAGTTAGAGAGTAACACGTACACACACCTACACAGTTAGAGAGTAACACGTACACACACCTACACAGCTAGAGAGTAACACGTACACACACCTACACAGTTGGAGAGTAACACGTACACACACCTACACAGTTAGAGAGTAACACGTACACACACCTACACAGTTGGAGAGTAACACGTACACACACCTACACAGTTGGAGAGTAATACGTACACACACCTACACAGTTAGAGAGTAACACGTACACACACCTACACAGTTAGAGAGTAACACGTACACACACCTACACAGTTAGAGAGTAACACGTACACACACCTACACAGTTGGAGAGTAACACGTACACACACCTACACAGTTGGAGAGTAATACGTACACACACCTACACAGTTAGAGAGTAACACGTACACACACCTACACAGTTAGAGAGTAACACGTACACACACCTACACAGTTGGAGAGTAACACGTACACACACCTACACAGTTGGAGAGTAATACGTACACACACCTACACAGTTAGAGAGTAACACGTACACACACCTACACAGTTAGAGAGTAACATGTACACACACCTACACAGTTGGAGAGAAACACGTACTCGCACTTACACAGTTAGAAAGTAACACGTACACATGCCTGTCCTGTGAAGTTGAAAACAGAGGCCGTTCCCAGGGTCTATTAAACAAGCGGAGTCCCTTACATTACGGAGAGGAAGGGACGGAGGAGGGCGTGAGGGGGAGTGGAAGGTGATGGGAGCAGGAAGGAGTGGAAGGAGGGAGGAGGTGTGAAGGGAGGGAGAGGGAGAGAGTGGGAGGGGTAAGAGTGGTGAGAGCGAATGGGAGTGAGTGAGAGAGGAGTGGGAGGGAGGGAGTGCAGTGACAAATGGAGGGAGGAGGGGACAAGAGGATCTTTGCCTATTATAATGTGGGTACGGCACGTGGCGTGGGGAGTCGGTCAGACAGACAGACAAACAGAGGAAAGGAAAAAAAGAGAGAGGAGAAATATTGAGGGAGATAGAGAAGTTAGGAGAGAGAGTGGGAGGGGAGAGAAAAGGAGGGAGGAGAAGGACAGAGAGACAGACAGACATACAGAGAGAGAGAGAGAGAGAGAGAGAGAGAGAGAGAGAGAGAGAGAGAGAGAGAGAGAGGTGGGATAGGCAAACCTTCGTCTATTTTAGCGTGGAATTTGTAGGAAGATCGTGTGTTGGGGAGTGAACTGCGAAAGGAAGTTGAGGAAGGGAAGATGGGGGAAGGAAGGAAGGAAGAGGGGAGGAAATGGGAGGTGATGACGGAAAGAGAGGAAGGGAGATGGGAAGAAATATGGGAAGGAGAGATAGTAAGTAAAGAAGTGGAAGAAAGATGGGATGGAGGGAGGGAGAGAAAGGGGGAAGGTGAGGGGGGAAGTTTGGTCAGTTTTCGTCTAATACAGAATAAATTATGTTGTGAGGTCCTAGTTGGTGGTGGGGGAGGTGAAGGAGGGAGGGGGAGGAGGAGGAGGGAAAGGGAGAGGGAGAGAGAATGGAAGTGACAGAGGCAGCGAGGGAGGGTAGTCCTTGGCTATTATAGAGTGAGATATGTGGCTGCGTGTCGTGTGAAGACTGTAGAAAAGAAGAGAGAGAGAGAGAGAGAGAGAGAGAGAGAGAGAGAGAGAGAGAGAGAGAGAAACCAGTCTCAGCCTATTAGAGTGAAATATGTAGGCACGACACCTGGCCCAAATATTCGGGTACAGAGGAGCGATAGAGAGAAATAGAGACAAGAAGGAAATAAAGAATAGAGGAGAGACGACGAAATAAAGAGAGAACGAGAGATAGAGAAAAGGACAGTCTCTAACTATTACACCATTGTATATGTGTGTTGTAGGCCAGGGGGAGGCGATGGTGTTAGAAGAGGAGGAAACGGTGAGAGAGGAAGAAGAGGAACGGGAACAGGAGGATGAGGAGCGGAAAACGTTAAAAGAGAAAGAAGAGAAGAAGGTGGTGAAAGAGGAGAAACAGGAGGAAGAAGAGGAGGTCGTAGGAGTACACTACAACCTCCCACATACACAACTTTAAGTCATCTCACGTTTCCGTCTTTCATCCGGAGTGTTACAGAGGCTCGGCAGGGGGGGAAGGTTTTTTTTTTTTTAGTTTAACAAATTTATTGGCAGAGCTTGTAGTACAGTTTGCCTATTCTGAGTAATTCAGTCAGGTCTTGACACTGAGGGTGGTATCACTTCTCACTGTCACGCAGGACAGAGGTTCATACACAAAGAAATACATCATATTCATTAACAACTATAAATGTATAGAGGTCAGATTCATATGGATAATGTCACTGTTCACTGCCATGCAGGACAGAGGTTCGTACACAAAGATTTGCATCATATTCATTGACAGTACATATACATATATGTAAACACACACACACACACACATATACATACATATGCGTATATACATACACATATACATGTACACGTACATATACATGCACACACGCACACATACATACATATACGTCGGTCAGATTCATGTGGGTAATGTCACTTTTCACTGCCATACAGGACAGAGGTTCGTACACAAAGAATGCATCATATTCATTGACACTATATATAGGTCAGATTCATGTGGGTAATGCCACTGTTCACTGCCACGCAGGACAGAGGTTCGTACACAAAGAAGGAAATACATCACATTCACCAGCAGCATATATGGGTCAGTGGATCACATACATTGGAGTCATATTCTAGTTGAAGACTAATCAGTGTGGGCTAGCAAATTTGGGATAAACAGCAAGAATGTCCTCAAGCACACCTGATTCAATGAAGTAATTACATAGTTCAAGATACAGTAAGTCAGGTGGCCTGAAGTCTTTGACAGTGTCACATTCAATAATATAGTGTTCAAGTGTATGCTTTAAAGGTTTATCACAAAGTTTACATGCTGAGTGTTCCGGTATGGGTACAGCGTTACTAACTTGCCAGATGTGTCTGTATCCTAGCCTAATTCTGGCCACGACTACATCACATTGTCTGGTTCTGTCCTTATGCTGGCCATACCGGTACCTCTTGTTACAAAATTTGTCATATTTACTAATGCTACAACTGTCAGGTCTCTCTGCATTTCTCACTTCTTCTAGATCAGAGTTCATGATTCTGACTTGAATGTTTTTAATTACGGCATTGGACAGACCAAGGTCACGGTCAACATTTTCTTTCTTACCATGGGGGAGCGTTAGAGGGCTGGCAGGGGGTGGGGGTATTAAGCCAGCTCTCCCCTCCTTTCATTAACCAATAAAACCTTTTCCCTTACATCCTACACATTATTAAGATACTGCCACTCCAGTTTCTATGGGGAATATTAACAAACAGGCTCAGTATGGTAAAATTTCCGACGACAATATCTGTGCCTTTCTCTGTTTACTATTCACAAACTAATTTTCTTTTTCTATGTGATAGGTAATTTTGTTGCCTCGTCTCTATTAAAAAATATCATGATTTGTATATATGTTATTTCAAAGCATTGGGGAGAGAATTTATCCTTATGTTTTCAGTTCGTATATTTAAATTTTCAATTCATTAAGTAAGAAACTTTTTTCTTCATATCTAAATAGATATTAAAAGAAACAAACAAATTATTTCCTTCCTTAAGACAGTAAAATTAACTTTTCCTTTCTTGTAAGACATTAAAATATATCATGTCCTTTCTCCTCTATATATAATAGTAATAAATTAATTTTCCTAACCAAATTACCACACAGAGGCCTCCACACTGCCAGAATACATAGTTAATTGCTAAATGGCCAGAGGCTGAGCTACGCGCCACGTAATCAACAAATAATGTTTTCCTCTGTAATACGGAATATTCTTTTATTTCCTGTTTCTGTGAAACTAAACTCAAAACGAAATTGTTTTCAGATTTCTAATGCAGTAAAAAGGTCATAGTTTACATAAGGTGGTTAAAAAAAAAGGCTAACTTTTTCTGAACCTCTGTGTGTGTGTGTGTTATTATTTGCCTCGTAAAGGCGACCTGTGGTGTAATGGACAGCATGCTCGCCTCGTAAGCGAGTGGACCCGTGTTCGATCCCCGGGCAGGGTGAAACAATGGGCAAGTTTCTTTACGCCATTTGCCTCTCTCTACCCTGCAGGAATTGGAGGCCTGAATGTTATTCGATTTGCGGATCGTGTTCCGGGATAATGGTTAGCCAGTGCAGTTGGCGAGTTGTCCGGTCTTCTCGGACTGTTCCTTGACATTGGGTTATGCAACTCGTTAACTTAGGGTGTGGTTGTTGTGTTGGCGACAGCTTCTACACCTTAAACAAATTCGAGCCTAGGTGGTCCGAGGGCCGGCCACCCTCGTTACACGAGGGACAACCATTATTATTATTATTATTACTATTGTTTACCTCATCTATGACCCCCCCCCCCCTTTGTTCTGTTTACCTAAGCTTGGAGATTTTTATATAACCAGCTAGTTTTTGAGAAACATTTTCTCGACTGGCTTTTGGACAACATTTTTACTAATGTCTATGGAATACGTTTTCACAGCTGGCGTTTAGCAGACGTCCTTTACAGCTGGTCAACGGAATAAATTTTCACAGCTGACTTTTGTGATAATTGTATTTTTACAACAGTCAAAAGAAAATAACACGCTATATATTGTATCCAGATGCTAAGCTGGCGCCTGTGTCCTCACAAACCAATTTTTTTTCTCGTAGTCAATATGAACAAGCTGGCTGGCCGCAAGATTCCCAAGCCTGTCCTCCATGTGCCATAAGAAACAAACGGGCCCATTATTCCTTAAATTATGGGACCAAGGGGGTGTTTAATCGATTTTATGTGAGAATTGGTTGGGTTATTTCTGGGTATCAAATTTTATTCATTAATATTCATTTGATTAGTCAAGTACACCAGATACCTGTACAGACAGACATACTGTACAGTGCATAAGCAATTTCTAAATACTCAAGCAAAGGTAATGAAGGGATAATTAAAATATATCAATTATGATTTCAAATATGGTAGAATATTATTTCTATGGACAAAGTTTCACTCAGAAAGTAATTTTTGGTAACAGTGGGCCAAGGGGGAGGGGGTGGGGAGGTGGCACGGGGCAGCTCAACCAATAAACAGTATTAACGCCACTACCAACCACGGCATCAATCTGCACTACTCCGTCCCCTTTATGACGCCAGTATTGCCAATAACCACCAACACACACACACACACGATGCTCAAACGCTTCCACGGTAATTTTTTCCCTTACTTTAAGATATGATGATTTATGAACATATTTAATTGCCACTTATAACCTAATACACAAAGATCTTGTTCAAAATGGTGTGGAAATTAACCTGAGACTACAGTATATAAGAAGTGTTCACTCAATGTTCACTGTAGATAAAAAAATGGACTACCTGAAGACTGGACACTCAAGCTTATTTCATCCGAAGATTAACCACCTAACCTAACCAAACGGCCTGAACTAACCCCCAGGCAGTGTAAGGGTGGGGTGTCTAATCTTCAGATGATCTGAAAAAAGTAAGGTAAGAATCTTTATTGAAATTCACTTAGTAAGTTTAAATAATTAATATATATAAAACATTAAGACAACGAAAATATATCACAACGGTAAGAAGAAACGTCTCAGTTGATATTGATAATAAAAATGATAATAATAATGATAATAATAATAATTTAATCATTTCATCAACAAAAACATTTTAATCAGGAGTAAAAACAAACACTCATAAGGACCTACATTACAAGAAATTTAAACTTTCAGTACAAATAATTTTATGAATTCAGCGTCATCTACTGTCAGTAAAATTATTACTTACTTAGTGATATAAAGAAAAATAAACCGTCCTTCAGTTTCAGTTTCAGTCTTTCCTTCAGTTTCAGTTTAAGTGTCTGTCTCTTCTTCAGTTCCAGTTCAAGTTTCAGTCTCTCCTTCAGTTTAAGTTTCAGTTTCTCCTTCAGTTTCAATTCAAGTTTCAGTCATTCCTTCAGTTTCGGTTCAAGTTTCAGTCTTTCCTTCAGTTTCGGTTCAAGTTTCAGTCTCTTCTTCAGTTTCAATTAGTTTCAGTTTCATTTCCAGTTCCAGTTTTTCCTTCAGTTTCACTTCAAATTTTAGTTTCTATTCCTGTTTCAGTTTTTCATTATTTCGTCGATTCTATTAGAAACTTTAAGGACACGGAGTTGAGGTTGGGACAACACGGAGAAAATTTACCGCCCAGAGTCGACCCTATTGTGAGCCGGCGCGTGACCACCTCAGGCGTTGTGGGGGACACTAGTTTTATGGGATGGGGAAGAGACAATGGGTGAGGGATGGAATGTGTGATGGGGTGGGAGAGAGGGAGGAAGGACGTACGGTTAGAATGCAGATAAGGCTGGTAAGAGGGTGGGTGGAGAGTAGGGGGATGTAAGGGGATGGTGAAGGGTGGGTGGAGGGTAGTGGAGGGATGAAAGATGATAGTAGAGGGTAGGTGAAGGGTAGGGAAGGCAAGGAAAGGATAGATGGAAGGAGACGGTGGAGGGGATATGTGTGGAAAGGGAAAGAAGGGAAGGACTCCTGTGTAGGGAAGGTAGGGGGAATAGGAGGTACCAAGATGGAGGGAAAGAATGGAAGGAAGGGTAATTATAACGAAGGGAAGTAGGAAGGAAAAGAGGAAGAGGAAGGTAAGGGAGAGAGGAGAAAGGAGAGAACACTGCTACAGGGTGGGAGGGTGAGACAGAGAAGGAGGGAAGGAGGTGAGTATTAGAATGGAGAACAGTGAGAAATGGAGGGAGGGAGGGGGGAAAGGAGGAAGAGAGGAACGGAGGGAGGAGTAGAAAGAAAAGTAGGGAAGAAAGGGTATGTCAAGGAACATAGATTAAAAGATTATGGGTGTGTGTGTGTGTGTGTGTGTGTGTGTGTGTAGTGGTCTCTAGAACTCCCTGAACAATCACCAGAATTGGGCAACCAACAGCCATGTCTTACCAGGACCGTGGTGATGCACAGCACACAAACCTCTTGTGACCGTGTTAACATCCTTCCATCACGCTAGATACAAAACCATCCTATCCTAACCTAACTTAACCGAAATTAACTTAATTTAACCTAAATCAACTAACGTAACCTAACGTTACCTAATCTGACTTAACGTTACCATATCATACCAAACCAAACATGACCTAACCTAACCTAACCTAACAACAGAAGTAGATGTATCACTTTTAGAAGGCGAGGAAAAAAGAAAATCACTTTAGTTTCAGGTGAGGTAATGAATTAGGGGAGTCTTGTAATTGACCTGTAAGGGGTTCATTAAAGTAGGGCAGACTGTTCCTTCACCTGCAGTGATTATAACAACTTAAGAGGAGTTTAGTGGCTTAACTATGATAACTGTAATTGCTTAAAGTAAGGGCAGCCTGCAGGTCCTTTAACAGTACTTACTTTAGTAAATCAAATGTCCTCAGGTATACAATCTCTTGCTAAGGTTGGTCAGGTATTTCTGCTGTAGCGTCTGTAATAACTCAAGAGTCTCATGTACTTCAGTTATATACCTTTAGCAACTCAAGGTTCCTCAGGTAGAGAGAAAGGTCCAATGAGCATACCTGACCATTAGGGACAGTGTGGATACAACACATTGCATATTAAACCTTAAGTACTCAAAGAGGCAGCGTACTGGGCACTGCACTCCACCGATTTTACCTTCTCAACTTGGAGAGTTAGGTACCCATTTACAGCTGGGCTGATTGAAAGTTACCCCAGGACAGGAGGCGTACCACGGGACGCAGAGGCACGGTGACCCACAACTTGCAGCAAGTGGTGGAGCCCAGACGATTGAACAACACCCCTCCACCAGCCAATAATAATTAATAAACTCAACTACTTAGATGAGAGAAAGGACAGGTTAAAACATTTTTCCATCAGCTCGAGAAGACGACCCCAGAAGACCCTCGCGGGCGACGGGGCTAACCAACCAAGAGTGCCAGTCCGGAGTGCTCATTAAATCATCTGACCCATAGTAATGACAGGCAGTGTGTGTACAAAGGGCAGAGACGTAAACAACTCAACCCGATGACTTGCACTTACCGGGAATTCCTCGTGCTTGTGAAACAATTGTAAGCTTCAGTCCGTGTTATGAAAGGCTTTGAACTTACTCCTCTATAAGCAAGAAAACTCGTTAATCACTTCAGTGTAGCGCGTGTGTGGCCAGAAGATCTAAGAGCGTCACAGGTACTTCACTCAATAATACCTATAATAACTCAAGCGAGTCGTGTAATGTCCTGTTATGTCAGCTTAATTACACTAATAACCTTCTCAATTATGAGTCTTTATCACTCTGGTAATATTAAGCTCCCGGACAGGATCGGCGATAATTAGTGAAACGAAGATAGTGGTGGGTAAAGAAGTTTGATCGTTATTGTTATATAATATTAGTAAAGGGATAAATAAGAAGGAATAGAGAGTATAAGATGGTAGAATGGAAAGAGCAGTATATCTCTCTCTCTCCTTACCCCACGTCTCGATGGGTAAAAAAAAAAAAATATATTTATATATATATATATATATATATATATATATATATATATATATATATATATATATATATATATATATATATATATATATATATATATATATATATCTTGATAAAATCACACGGGAAAATGGAAACAACGGAGTACCTTAGCTTTCGTCTTTATTCAAGACATCTTCAGAGGCAACTGGACTACATGGACAGAGAGAGGCTTAAATATACAGGGTGACCTTAAAAACAGGAAGTCAGGTCATAATGATGACATCCACTAATCCACACACCAACACACACGTAGAGGAGCTTAAGAGAAGGGTGGTGACGTGACTAACCAGGTCAGGTCAGAAAAAAGGGACCCACAAAATAACTATCCTACATCTAGATCAAAGGTTTTCAAAGCATTTTTAACCTTGGGCCACTGACAAATAAATTTATGTAACCTATATATAGTGTCAATGAATATGATGCATTCTTTGTGTACGAACCTCTGTCCTGTATGGCAGTGAAAAGTGACATTACCCACATGAATCTGACCGACGTATATGTATGTATGTGTGCGTGTGTGCATGTATATGTACGTGTACATGTATATGTGTATGTATATACGCATATGTATGTATATGTGTGTGTGTGTGTGTTTACATATATGTATATGTACTGTCAATGAATATGATGCAAATCTTTGTGTACGAACCTCTGTCCTGCATGGCAGTGAACAGTGACATTATCCATATGAATCTGACCTCTATACATTTATAGTTGTTAATGAATATGATGTATTTCTTTGTGTATGAACCTCTGTCCTGCGTGACAGTGAGAAGTGATACCACCCTCAGTGTCAAGACCTGACTGAATTACTCAGAATAGGCAAACTGTACTACAAGCTCTGCCAATAAATTTGTTAAACTAAACTAGCTTCAACCAGAAGTCTTTCTGTGACACAAGATGATTTAAATACTTCTAAGCTTTTTTCCCAAGCAATGGGGTGATTATTATTCCTAACATGAACGAACAAGGCACTGCTTTCAGATGCAGTTTTGATATTATACTTATGTTGTTTGATTCTGAGCTGCAGAGTTTTTCCTGTCTGACCTACATACTTACAATTACATTTGCTACATGGAATACAATAAACACTTCCATTTACATTCAAACTTGGGCTATTCCTTATTAACATATTGGTAATGGTTGAGTCATACTTGAAAACAACATTAATATTTAGAAGCTTGAGGGACCGAACTAACGGGACAAATTCATTACGATAGGGCAGAGTCAAAATATTCTTAAGTGTAGGAACTTGTCTAGTTTGAGAGGAATGAAAGGATTTTTTAGCCCTTTTAAAACAACGATCAACAAACACAGAAGGGTACCAGAGTTTCTGTGCAATAGAACGAATGTGTTTCAATTCATCGTTTTTAAGGTCACCCTGTATATTTAAGCCTCTCTCTGTCCATGTAATCCAGTTGCCTCTGAAGATGTCTTGAATAAAGACGAAAGCTAAGGTTCTCCGTTGTTTCCATTCTCCCGTGTGATTTTATCAAGATATATATATATATATATATATATAAAAGCGCTTTCAGGTTTTTACAATAGTGGCGTAACCCAGCAGGAGCAGCACCCTCCCTCCTCCCCTTATAAAATTAGTCATACCTCTCCTCCTCCTCCTCCTCCGAGTTAAAAAATGGCGTGTGTCCTGGACTGTGCTATAGTCCAATGTAGTACACAATGTAAATACGAAACGTTGCAAAGTCAGCACACACCAAGGTAATACACAGACATACAGCTACACGTCCAACACGACACAGACATACAGACATACAGCTACACGCTAGACACAGACACACAGACAGACCCCAACGTATTCTGAGAAAATGTTAGTAAGGCCAGCCAAGACTTGTAAACAATGACCTTGGTTAACGTGTCTTCCAGGTGAATTACGGTCAAACTGAACTTCAGTATCGTACCCCTGTTGATCTTTCTAGGACACCTTCCTGGTATAATAATAATAATAATAATTAATAATAATAATAATAATAATAATAATAATAATAATAATTAACGGTTTATTGTAAAAGTTCTGCAGCCCGAAGGCTGAAAATATACATTGGACATAAATGACTTATTACATACATTGGTGGTTTAACAAAGGCCTTCATTAGAGAAAGGTAAAGGAACATACAGTGAACATACAGATTAATGTAGATGTTTAACAGCAAACACGTAGTGTGTGTGTGTGTGTGTGTGTGTAGGATAATATATGATATACATAGGTAAGATATACAAGATATATAGGGGATTGTATGATATGTGTTAGATTAGGTTTAGGTTATGTTAAGTTGCGTTCAAGCTATTGCAGTTTGCATTTGGTTTGATTAAGTCAAACTATGTTACGTTATGTTACATTACGTTACGTTTAGGTTAGGTTACATTAAGTTACGTTTATTATAAGTTACGTTTCAATACGCTTATATCAGATTACGTTACAATACGTTAAGCTTAGATTAAGTTGAGATCAGGTTAGTTTAAATTAGGTTTAAGTTAGGTTAAACACAGATTACGTTATGTTTCGTTTATATTACTACATTATGTTACGTTAAGTTTAGGTTAGATTAGGTTAGGTTACGTTATATTTAGGTTAGGTTACGTTATAGGAAGACTAGTTTCAAGTTAATCTAATTCACACTACTTTTCCTTTCGCTTGGTCTGGGTTAAGTTACACCTGCTCTAGACGTGTAGGCAAACATCGTCTCACCAGCCATGCAAGTCGACGGTGCGGACAGACTAAAGAAATCAGCTGATCACTCAATTCCCCTGAGTTCCTGTGTCAATTAATCAAGTTTGTTTGGAATGAGAGAGAAGGGGGTAAAAAGGCCAAGGTGGAAGAATGGAATGAGAACACGAGGAGAAGTGGACTAATGACTTTGGTTAATTGGATATCAGAGAAGGAAAGAAGGAAGAGAGGGAGGAAGGCTGATGATTATTAGATAACTAGGGAGGGAGAAAAGGAGATGGGGAGAGGGGAAAGAAGAAGGGAGAGGGGATAAAGATCAAGAGGGGAGGAGAAGAGAGATACAGAGATTAGGAGAAAGAAAGTAATGAGTAGGACAGACAGCCAGACAGACAAAGATTAGGCGAAAGAAAATAGTAAGAGAGAGAGAGAGAGAGAGAGAGACAGAGAGAGATTAAGGGACAGATAATAAATAGAATGGAGAAGGGAAGAGGGAGATGGTCATAAAGAGAGGATACGTAGCATAAAGCGAGAGATATATTAGAGAAGTAATGACAGAGAGAGTTACGGATATTAGAGAGAGTATCGGGAAAAAGAGAGAAAAATAACAATATGAGAGAAACAAACTAGGAATGAGAGAAAAGGGAGAAAGGAAAAAAAAGACAGACACAAAGGGGAGAGAATAACACAATAAGAGAAAAAGAAGACAGCCTAGGAGAGATATACATAGAGGAGACAGAGCGAAAGAAAGATAGAAATAAGGGGAGGAGAAAAGTGAGAGACAATGAGAGACGAAGAGACAGCCAGTGAAAACACGAACCAAAACTTTTGAAGGTTCAAAGTCAACGTTTGAAGTGGATGAGAGAGTCGAGAGAAAGAGGGGAGGGCGGCCACTTTTTCACAGTGTGAGAGCTTTGGGAGGGGAGGGGAGAGAGCCGTAGTACCTTGAGACGAAGCAGGGATTAGGCAGGGAGAGATACGTCTTGAGATAGAGAAGAAGGGTGAATGAAATGGGTGAAAGGTCTTGGTATCGTCTCCGCGGATGTGGGAGAAGACATAAGGGGGTGGGACTGGGACAGACCCTTGTACTCTCTCCTACACACTGGAAATGTGGAATGGGAGAGACGGAAGATGGACACACACACACACACACACACACACACACACACACACACACACACACACACACACACACAGCCTTTTATCTAAATGACCACAACCGCTACAGGTCCCTTCGCAAACTAGTCATCCGCGAAATACGCACTGCAAAGAAGTCCCACTACCCAACCAAATTACAACACCTGAAGCAGACCAGCATCAGTTAGTGGTATGGTAAGCTTAAAGAACTCTGTGGACTAAACAATAAGACACACCCCCTCCCCTTCCTTAGCATCTCACTAATGTTTACGCAGCTGAGCAATAAAATAACCATTTCGCTACTATATGCCAGACGCTCCCCCGGCTTGACACAACCAATCTCCCTGCTTACCTACCAGTCCCCTTTCCCACTGACTTAGTAGAAGAATTTGAAGTAGCAAAACGTCTTGACAAGCTGAAGTTAAAACGCTCCACCGCCCCCATTGACTTACCAATGAATATTTTCAAGGAGTTCTCCCTGGAGCTAGCTAAAGCCATCTGCTCGATCATCAATGCTTCCCTTAGTCAAGCAAGATAACCAGTTGACTGGAAGATTTCATATGTGTCACCAGTGCTCAAGTTAACCAGCCCACAATCCTTAAATCAGCTACGACCCATTGCAATCACCCTAATACCCAGCTTAATCTGTGAAAGTTTGTGTTTGAGTGGGCTTGTGCTGAGATTGCAGGCGCCATAGATCCTCAGCAATTTGGTAATATGAAAACTTCCTCCACCACTCACTGTCTTGTCAGCTTTCTCGACTACATATACCGTCATCTGGAAAAACGAAAAACGTCAGCAGCTGTCGCCTTCATTGACTTCACCAAGGCATTTGACCTAGTCGACCACAATTTAATCATCAACAAAGCTGTTGACCTCGGGTTTCGAAGAAGTCTTTTACCATGGCTTACATACTTCCTCAGTACCCGACGCCAAGCTGTACGCTTCCGAGGGGCTGTCTCCACCTTTCAGTCACTCACCTGTGGCGTCTCCCAAGGCTCGAAGATGGGATCACTATGCTTCCTTATGCTTATCAATGATGCCCTAAAAGAAACCCCTACTCGCTGGAAATATGTCGACTACGCCACCATTGGGATCAGTGTCAACAATTCTGCTCCCGACTATACCGCCCTTCAGGATTTATTGAACAGTCTCCAAAACTGGGCCACCAACAACCACGTCACCATCAATCATACCAAGACCATGGTTATGCACATCAACCTCTCCTCCGACGTTGTCCCACCCCCTTCCATTACTTTAGGTCCCAACACACTCCAGGTTGTAGACTCCACTAAGCTCCTCGGTGTCACCATAGACAACAAACTAAATTGGAAACCACACGTCAGTGAAGTTGTCAAATCCTCCAGTTTCCGTCTCCACCTCCTCCGCCGACTCAAGTCCCTCGGAGTTCCTGCGCCCGAGCTCCTTAGTGTTTACTCAACATTCATACTTCCCAAGCTCACCTATGCTTCCCCTACCTGGTCTTCCCCCCTAAACGCCATACAACGAAACACCTAAAAAAAGTGCAAAAGAGGGCAGGCAAGATTATTCTCCCCCCTTCCTACTCCACATATCAATAAGCGCTCAACACACTGACCCTCTCGGCTCTTTCTGACCATCACCATGACCTCATCTGCAAATTTGGTGAGAAGTTTCTGCACCATCCTCGACACCGGCTCCTACTACCACCTGAGATCCCTCGTCCGAGAAATGCTGTTCGACACCACAACCGCATCCAGCCCACACGAGCACGAACTGATCGCTATAAGAACAGCCAAGTCCCAACCATTGTAAACATTATCAATAACTTGAAATCAACCAGTGTATTCACTCCCAGTCAATCTTACTTATTGTACTACTGTCACTATGTTGAAATGCCCTGTGGTTTGAGCTTCTTCCCATTATTTATTATATACCATATTTGTATCACTTATGTTCGTTGTATATTATTTGTAAATCAAGAGGCCCATTCCCCAATTTTGTAACTGCATATTTTTAGCCTTCCGGCTGCCATGCTCTTTCAATAAACCGTTAATTATTATTATTAATATTACAATTACACACACACACACACACACACACACACAAAATCTCTCTCTCTCTCTCTCTCTCTCTCTCTCTCTCTCTCTCTCTCTCTCTCTCTCTCTCTCTCTCTCTCTCACTATCTATCCATGTATCGTTCGCCTGGCTTAGCTCTCATAGACGTCTCTGCTGGCTGGAGGAGGCTGCCAGACCTAAACCCCACTATTCTTATCAGTAGGTACACAAAAGGAGAGAGAGAGAGAGAGAGAGAGAGAGAGAGAGCGAGAGAGAATAGAAACGATAAATGGAGTGACAGAGAGGGAGGAAATAATGGAAGAAAGGAAGGAAGGAAGATGTATTAAGGTGGTAAACGGAGAGAAGGAAGAAGTGAAGGAAGGGAATGAGAAGGAGATGAAAAACAGGGAGGAAAAATATGAAACAAGGATATGAAATGAGAGAGAGAGAGAGAGAGAGAGAGAGAGAGAGAGAGAGAGAGAGAGAGAGAGAAATGGATGGGACATTAAACACAGGGAGGAACAATTGAGGGTAGAAGGGTGGTGGGAGGGAGATAAAAGCAGGGAAGAAGAATAGATCTCTCACTCCTCTCTCAAACATCAAGACGGAGGGAAGGAGGGAGGGAGGGATGGAAGGAGGGGGGAGGAGGAAAGATGAAAAATGGAAAGATAAAGATTATCTCCTACCCTCTGTTTGTTACGCACGCATACATACATACATACATGCATGCATACATACATACTTACATATATACATACATACATACATACATACATACATATATTGTACACACACGCACTGACACACACACACACACACATATATATATATATATATATATATATATATATATATATATATATATATATATATATATATATATATATATATATATATATATATGCTGATAACCACAAGGAAAAAGAAAACACGATGTTCCCAAGCACTTTCGTGTAATTCACATCTTCAGGGGTGAGTACGTGAATTACACGAGGGCGCTTGGGAGCTTAGTGCTTTCTTTTTCCTTGTGGTTATCAGCATATACCTGGATCATGAAGTGTATATAGTATGATAAAATGTCAGTTTATATTGATAATTAAACAAATTTAAACAGAGAAAGAGAGTGTCTGAAATATTTTACAGAATAAAAAAATTAATTCAAATTATTACGTTTTTTCTAACAGTGTATAGTGTCAAGGAATAGTCCTAGAAGACCGGACAGCTGGCAAACTGCACTGGCTAACCATTACCCCAGAACAGGATCCGCAAATCGATTAACATCCAGGTTCCCAATTACTGCTGGGTAGACAGAGGCAAATGGAGTAAAGAAACATGCCTATAGTTTCACCCTGCCCGGGCATCGAACCCCAGTCCGCTCGCTTGCAAGGAAAGCACCCTGACTAGTACACAACATACACACACACACGCACACACACACACACACACACTACATCCTTGACCACCTAAGGGTCAAGACGTACCTGGCGCTCCTCTGGGAGCAGCCAGATCAACTGCTAAGTTGGCCCATACCAATTCCCTCCCCTGAACTCTCCTCCCCACCAGAATATCAACAAGTTCTCGCCAGAAGTTACAATTTAATTTAGGAAAGGAATGGAACCAGTAGTGAACAGAAGTGACCAGTGGTGAACAGTGCTTAAGTCAGTGAGAACAACTCAACAATAACAGCCGAGTCGTACCCAAGTAAACCTTCATACAGTGAGGTCCCAGGTACCCAGTGATAACTGCCCCTGAGACCCAACAACAACCAGCGATGTGTTAATCCGTCTACGATAGGAAAGCCTGGGACCACACCTCACGCATATAACAACATCTGTGAGGGAATTACTACACCACTTGAAGGTCCCTCATAACACAATCTGTGAGAGAACTGCTACACCACGTGAGGTCCCTCCTAACACCATCTGGGAGGAAGTTACTACATTACGTGTTTGCTGTTCAACACATACATTAATCTGTATGTTCCCTGTATGTTCCTTTACCTTTCTCTAATGAAGGCTTTGTTAAACAACCAATATATGTAATAAGTCATTTAAGTCCAATGTATATTTTTAGCCTTCGGGCTGCAGAACTTTTTCAACAAACCGTTAATTATTATTATTATTATTATTATTATTATTATTACACAAGTTCGTTGATATTGACAGAAATGATGCAAACACACAGACACAAAAACAGGCAAACATAAAAACAAACATACACACACACACACACACACACACACACATACTCTTTAATGGTTACACACATGAATGTATATACATACACATCTTAAAACACATAGAAAAACAAACACTTAAATACCTCCCCAGACACACCCACACAGACACAAATAATTTCACGCAAACACAAATACACACACACAAATACACGTATGCATATGCTTGAATACTCACACATATATACAGTCACACCAACACACCACACAAAATGACCAACAAACCAACATTAACAACATACAGTCGATTCTAAATGCAGTGGGTAATACACGAGTCTGCCACACAAACCATTAGAGAAAACGGCAAAGAAGGAAAATCTGCACTCGTCAGCAACAAGGGTGAGAGTAAAGCGCTTAAACCTGACTCCATCGACCTTACGCAGTCACAGACTCACTCCTATATGATCCCAAACTGTTCCCAGTAGCCATATGGGACCCCAGACTGCTTTTAATAACATTTATAAAACACCGATTGTCTCTATTCAAGCAATTTATAACTCCAAACTGTGCCTAGCAGCAGTACGTATCCCCACATTTGATTTAATCACTTCTAATGTCCCTTTAGTGACTCCCTAGTCTGATGTAACTCCCTGACTTTCTTCAGTGATCTTATATCACCTATAGAGTGCAGTGCCATAGTGCCTTTCTGTGTACCGAAGACTTATTCTTCAGTTTGCTATATCAACAGTGTCTCTAGTAGGTCGATAGGCACATGTGACCCACTTCTGTTAAGTCATAGTGTAAGACTCTATGTAAGTGATGTATAGTCTAACTCCATTTAGCTGGTGTTCAATGTACAGTAAATGGAATCTATGATCCTCTCTACCGAGCCTCCTATAGCTTCACACACACTGTACTGTAGAGAGAAGGATGTGTGTTGACAGACTGTGTGTGAGGGTGAGGCACAGTGGGTAAAGTCAAGCCTTGAACTTTGTTGCAGAAGATAATGTTTCTCTCCCAACGCTTCAGAAATAATGACATCCCAACCAAAACACCGAAGTCTCAAACGTTTGTATGTAAAGTATTCCCCGTTACTGAAAACAGGAACACATCGATTTACGGTCAAATCTCAACACCGTCCAGATTTGATACGTCCTCACATTTTCAATTAAGGAATATAACTAAAATTTACGGGTTTCTGGGAATCAATCTTTGTATCATAGTTTTAGAAAGTCAGTTAGATACGTTCTCACATCTCCAATCAGGGATAAGACTTAGACTCACGAACTTCTGGGAATCAATCTAATCAAACACGATAATAACAACAATGACGCAAAAATACTCAGCCCACCACCATTGCTGTGACTATCTTGTGAGATGTAAATAATAATAATAATAATAATAATAATAATAATAATAATAATAATAATAACAATAATAATAATAATAATAATAAAAATAATAATAATGATAATTAACGGTTTATTGAAAAAGTTCTGCAGCCCGAAGGCTGAAAATATACATTGGCCATAAATGACTTATTACATACATTGGTGGTTTAACAAAAGCCTTCATTAGAGAAAGGTAAAGGAACACACAGTTTGGTGTTGAACAGCAGACACGTAGTGTAGTAATTCTCTCACAGATGGTGTTATGAGGGGCATCACGTGATGTAGTAATTCCCTCACAGATGGTGTTATGAGGGACATCACGTGGTGTAGTAATTCCCCCATAGATGGTGTTATGAGGGGCATCACGTGGTGTTGAAATTCCCTCACAGATGGTGTTATGAGGGGCCTGGAGTTGTGTAGTAATTCCCTCACAGATGGTGTTATGAGGGGCATCACGTGATGAAGTAATTCACCCATAGATGGTATTATGAGGGGCATCACGTGATGTAGTAATTCCCCCATAGATGGTGTTATGAGGGGCATCACGTGGTGTTGTAATTCCCTCACAGATGGTGTTATGAGGAGCCTGGAGTGGTGTAGTAATTCCCTCACAGATGGTGTTATGAGGGGCATCACGTGATGTAGTAATTCCCCCATAGATGGTGTTATGAGGGGCATCACGTGGTGTTGTAATTCCCTCATAGATGGTGTTACGAGGGGCCTGATGATGTAGTAGTTACCTAACAGATGGTGTTATGAGGGGCCTGATGTGGTGTAGTAATTCCCTCACAGATGGTGTATGAGGGGCCTGATGTGGTGTAGTAATTCCCTCACAGATGGTGTTATGAGGGGCATCACATGGCGTAGTAATTCCCCCACAGATGGTGTTATGAGAGGCATCACGTGGTGTAGTAATTCCCTCACAGATGGTGTTATGAGGAACTTCACATGATGCTGTAGCAACTCATTCACTACGGGGTGTCCTAGCATCATGGGGACACTGCGAGGTCTGTTGTCACAGGACTTCACTCACTCAAGTGGGTGAGGTGTGGTCCCAGGCCTCTCTATAGTGGAGTCTCAGGGGAATTATCACTGGGTACCTGGGACCTCACTGTATGAAGGCTAGCTTGGGTAAGACTCAACTGCCGAGGTGTTTTTCAATGACTTAAGCACTGTTCATCACTATTCAACACTGGTTCCATTCCTTTCCCAAATGAAATAGTAACTTCTGGCGAGAACATGTTGATATTCCGGTGGGGAGGAGGGTTCTGGGGAGGGAGTTGGTATGGGCCAACATAACAGTTGACTGGCTGCTGCTGAGTAGGGACAGGTGCGTCTGACGCGTCTGACCCGTCTTGACCCGTTGGTGGTCAAGGATGAAGTGTGTGTGTGTGTGTGTGTGTGTGTATGTTTGTGACCATAATAAGGGATTGCGGCAATGGGCCCTAAACTAATCCACCCATTATGATCAGGTTCTATTCCTAAGAGATCTATCTATCCGAACCATATGATAAGGATTTCGACTCATTAGGACTAGATCCCATTAGGACTGGGGCCGACTGAGAAGGGGCCCCATTAGGATTGTTTTAACCGCGTGCTAATGATGAGCACTGCTAGAGATGTGTGATATCGACTGTGAGGGAGACAATCCCCACTATAGCTGGCACCACATATGTACCTGTTAGTAATATGATACCCACCTGTGTACTGGGGGCGTGTGTCTTCCAGCTGGCATCATTGATGTAACTGCTATAGGGGCGCTCTGCACAAGATGGACGTCACCACAACTATTCTCAATTGTGTCCAACTACCAACTGAGTGAGGTAGCCTCTGATTGGCTCTGAAATACAAATAACCCCGACGAAGCATAGAGATGTCGTGGGGGGTGGCTGGATTCTTCTAGAAGTAATATTACAGGAAGGGATAGTACAATCAATACTGTACTATAATTACATGAATTTAAATACATAAACATAAGTACTGTTACACTGCGACCTATTAGAATAGGGCCCCATTAGGACAGAGGCCCATTTGTCTAGACACGGCTGAGATGCTGGATGGAAAAATATGCCATTTTCCACCGTGTTAAGTTCTCGCCTGAAGTCTTCGACGACGTTCTTGATGAAGGACGGGGAGGAGAGAAGGAGTGATGTGAGGGGAGGTAGGGGGAGAGTGAGAGAAGGTGAGGGGAGGGAGGGGGATGTAAGGGGAGAAGAGGGAGGATGTAAGCAAGTGTGAGGAATGGTAGGGGGGGGGGCGTAAGAGAGCGTGTCGGATTGTGAGAGGAGGTAGGGGGAAAAATGGGAGGATGTGAGGGGGAGGAAGGAGAGAAGTGAGGGGTGATTAGGGACGTGAGAAGCTGAGAAATGGTGAGGGGAGGAGAGTGAGGTGTGCTTATGGTGGTAGCAGTGAGGGAAAGGATAAATTTGCGGGTATTATTCATTGAATCACTGACACCACTTACAGTGCTTAATTACTTACTCATTCACCCACAAATTCACTTACTCATTCACCCATTAATGCACTTACTCATTCACCCACTAATTCACTTACTAATTCATCCACCAATTCACTTACTCACTTTCACTCACTCATGCATTAACTCATTCGCTCGTCCACTTCGGGAGGTCACGTCCGAGTTTCTCAGACAAAAGATTGTCTTGTTTTTTTTCAATTTTCCCTCACTTCGAGACTTTAAGAGCAGGCCAGCTCCCCAGAGCGGGCCAGCTCCCCAGAGCGGGCCAGCTCCCCAGAGCGGGCCAGCTCCTCAGAGCGGTCCAGCTCCCAAGCGCGGGTTAGCTCTCCAGAATGGCTCAGCTCTCCAGGGTGGGTCAGCTCCCCTGGGTGGGTCAGCTCTCCAGGATGGGTCAGCTCTCTAGAGTGGGTCAGCTCCCCAAAACGATTCAGCTCTCCAGGGTGGGTCAGCTCCCCAGAACGATTCAGCTCTTCAGGGTGGTCAGCTCTCCAGAATGGTTCAGCTCCCCAAGGTGTGTCAGCTCCTCAGGGTGGGTCAGCTCCCCAGGGTGGATCAGCTCCCCAGGACGGGTCATCTCCCCAAGGCGGATCAGCTCCTCAGGGCGGATCAGCTTCCCAGGGCGGGTCAGCTCCCCATGGTGGGTTATCTGCCCAGGGTGGGTCAGCTCCCCAGGGCGGGTTAGCTCCCCAGGTCGGGTCAGCTCCCCATGGTGGGTTATCTGCCCAGGGTGGGTCAGCTCCCCAGGGCGGGTTAGCTCCCCAGGTCGGGTCAGCTTCCCAGGGTGGGTCCGCTCCCCAGGGTGGGTCAATTCTTCAGGGCGAGAAGTGAGGGAGTGTAGAGATTCACTTTCTATAGAGTCTCTCTCTCTCTCTCTCTCTCTCTCTCTCTCTCTCTCTCTCTCTCTCTCTCTCTCTCTCTCTCTTTTCCACTTCACGTGCATCACGAACCATTTTGTCAATAAACCAGTTAACAGTTAATGGGGTGGTCTCACCTCCTCCTTCCCAATCACCGTGCAACTGAATGAACCGCCGAGGACAGTTAACAGTCAGTGGATTATATAGCAGTTAAGATAACAGTTTAGAAGACCCTTAATTAAGGAATTTGGAAAACGTTTAAGTATGTTAGATTAGGTTAGGTTAGGTTAGGTTAGGTTATTAGGCTCGGTTATTGTTGATGCTATGCTTATTTAGTGTATTATAAAAAGTATGCATAAATTATCGCTATTTGTTATTTATCTCTTCATTTTCCTCTTCCTCTTCCTCACTTTGTATCACCATTCACTAAACATATTCTTCACTATGTGTCACCATTAATTAACCTGTGTGGTGGTGTTCCTCAGGTGCGGTGGTCGTGGCGCCGTCGTCACTACAGTCGCCGCACTCCTCGCTGCACCCGCCGCGACAACAGCAGCATCAGTCAGGACGGCGAGAGGGAAGGAACAGTGGCAGCAACAATGAGGACGACGGAGGCGGTTCAGACAGCAGCGGCGGCCACCACACCCACAGCGGTAGCAGCACTATGAAGGGCGCCAGCACACAGCTAGGGATGACCCTGAGTGGCAGCAGCAGCAGCCCTGTAGAGCCCATCAAGCCCCTGATGGATCTAACCTCTGGGTCGGCCGGAGGGTCGCTCCTTACCATGCCTCTACACCCGGTGTTTGATGAGGCGGCCCCACGTAACGTGTCCAGCCTTACCAGTAATGCTGCCTACCTGCACTGTCTGGTGCACAACTTGGGCAACAAGAGTGTGAGTATGGTGCTGTTGTTGGCTGTTAATGGTGCTGTACCTGCACTGTCTGGTGCACAACTTCGGCAAAAAGAGTGTGAGTATGGTGCTGTTATTGGCTGTTAACGGTGCTGTTGTTGCTGTAATGCCAAAACACAGGCCTAAATCGGTACATATAACTAACGGTACATCAATAGAGACAAGTTCACATATGTTGTCACACTTCTCGGTGTTGCTGGGGTTCAATTTCCAGATATTTGACAGTAATAATTTTACCCCTCGTAACTCTATGTATTCTGTGTGTCGGTCTGTCAGCTAAATTGCCATAGGGCCGCCCGCTGACAACTGACCCGTGCCCGCTTAATTGATGGAGATTGTCCGGCCGCGGCGTGTCATTGCCAATTATATAAACCATAAATTAACGCGATATTTGGCCGTGTACAGTTACGTGTAATTATCTCTCCGTTAGATATGCAAAATCCTCGTATTAAAGCTGGTGTATATATTTATGTATCGAGTTTAGGGGTTTATATTCCCATCAGGTTTTAGAGTGGGAGTTGTTTTATGTTGTTAAGGGTTAGGTTAGGTAAACGAAAGGAATCATGGCTTTCATCGAGGGACTTGACCTGGTAATCGTCAACACCCGGAGGTCGATTCCCGATTTCAGCCTCAAAGATTCCTGTTGACTGATGTCGTCAAACACAGTTATCCTCCTCCGTCTTGTCACACACCTGGTAACGCTCGCTTATTTTCTTATCACTTGCCTTCGTCATTTTTCACGGGTAAGCATGTCTCTCTGTAACAGTTCTCTGGTTCATTGAAGACGATGGTTTAAGGTTTTGAAGACGAGAGTTTAAAGCTCTGAAGTCGATGGTTTAAAGCTCTGAAGACGATGGCTTAAAGCTTTGAGGACGATGGCTTAAAACATTGAAGAGGACGGTTTAAGGCTTTGAAGATGATGTTTTAAAGTTTTGAAAGTGATAGTTTAAACTTTGAAGACGATGGTTTAATGCCTTGATGACGATGGCTGAAAACTTTGAAGACGATGGCTTAAAGCTTTGATGACGATAGCTTAAAAATTTTAAGACGATGGCTTAAAGCTTTGAAGACGATGGTTTAAAGTTTTGAAAGTGATGATTTTAACTTTGAAGACGGTGGTTTAAAATTTTGAAGACGATGGTTTACAACTTCGAAAACGATGAGAAATTATAATGACACCTCACTATAGATTGACACATCGTTACCGGGTGAGTGACAATGCAGCATTGTGTTAAAGCGTGTTTGAACCTTTAGTTAGTAAAGATTTATCCAGTTAAGCTCCTTAGGAATAATATATGACGGTGTGCTTTTAATAGTTGACTGAAAATATTACAAAACCAGATTTATGACTCACTTTAAAGACAATCACAAGCGCTATTATTACCACGGGGTTTACTAATATATTTTCAGTCAGGATGTATGTATATATGTCATCCTGTAATCGTAATTAATATGTGACAGTGGATGTTTTGCACCCGGCACGATATTTCGAAGCCGTGGTGCATATATCAAAGTCAGTCAGCCACCGTCATTAAAACCTTTCAATAACAAAAAACACGATTTGAAATTTAAAAGTGTTTATCCCCTTATATCATAATATAGACGTGTCCTCGGCAACTGAATCCCTGAGACGTGACAGTTGTAGGAGTTGGTAGAGGCTTGAGCGCGTGAGCGTAGTGCCTTTAGTAACGTGAAACATTTTGAGATATAAAGTATACTTATCTCCTTAAATGATGGTGTTGTAAATTGTCATGAGGAGGTAAATCTCTGTCGTGAGAAATTCGAAGCCAAATGTGTATGTTAGTGAGTCCAAGAAAGTTCACTAATGCACATGTTTGGTTAGTTGGTTGAGGCGGTGTGGTGTGGTGGAAGGCAAGCGGGAGAGTTAAGAGGATGCATCACTCACCTCGGGACCTTTGGTGAAGAAGATGCAAGTTTTTCCTCATTTTCCTCACTGTGCTTGAGTGGCTGTCGCTTCCCGGGTACAGTGGAAGGCTGGGATGATAAGGGGGAGTCAACTTACAGGTGTCGGGTATTTGATGTCAAAAGTAATTATGATAGTCTCTCACATATCTCAACCCATCATGATGGTTGCCTCGGTATTACATCTTGTCTTTTACTAATGTGTATATCTCATGTCTCGTCTCATTTCATACTGGTGTGAGTTTCTCTCTCACCCTCGTGAAATCTTTCGTGTGAAACTATGTCAAAACTTCATGTCCTAGACACTATGAATATCAAGGAAGACAAATGTTCTCCACTTCAGCTCTAACTGCCAGAGATATCTCCCCCCGTCTCTCCCTCAGGGCATATATCATACCAGCCAGCGCTCCTATATTACCCTTGTAAAGTTCACCTCGGGAGACACGAGGGCTCTCGACATCCAAGACATCCCGAGCTGAGATCTGAATCGGATTCTCTGGATGGTCGTAGGAGATGCGTGGCTGACTTGTGACTCTGACAGAATTGTGTTTACGATGGTGGAAGTTATACTGAATAAAAATATAGATTTCTGAAGTTACTCTCCTCCCTCCAACCTATTCCTTGACTGTGGTTGAAGCTGTTTGGCTGAAGGAAGGAGGAAAGGAGGGAGAACACGCTGGTGTATATTTCGTCCAGTATCGAGGTAAATTTTGTTGTCTGTTCCGGGAGTCTGTTCAGGGCAGAGGAGGTTTATATAGTTAAGCGCCTTATGGTAATCTACAACGGAATGATATTAGTTATCGACCGAGAATGCAGAATAAGTTCTGTGGTATATCAAGAGAAAATGGGGAGAAGGGAGAGAGGAGAGAAGGAAGAAAGGGAGAAGATTTGTCACTGTTGGAATGTCTCGACTGGGGAAAATACGTGAGAAATATGACCCCGAGTGACATTAATTCATTAATTTTAATACTCCCTTTTGCCCTTGAGTGATTAATTATGGTACAGGTGAGAGACTTACCTGTGTGAGGACCTCGGCTCAGTAACACAGTGCCAGGTCACACAATAAGACGGAAATGAAATATTTTTGGGCTGTGTTTGCAACATTTTCTGCTTACATTGTTTATTTTTTGGTTATTAATAATATCATTACTACCGCTATTATTATTATTATTATTATTATTATTATTATTATTATTATTATTATTATTATTATTATTATTATTATTATTATTATTATTTTTCCTCGTTAAAAAGTCGAGAAATTCAATTTCACCGCCTATCATTCTTTCTCTCTTTCCCTCTTTCTCACCTCCGCCCTCCCCCACTTCCTACCCTTTCTCACTCCATCACCCACCTCAGGAAACACCTCTCGGACATTCCCTCACACGTAGGAAATGGCCTCAAAAGGTGTTAAGGACTCTCAACCAACCCCCTGTGTGGCCATTTTAAGACCCTCCTCCCTACCAGAGCTGTGAGAACGGTGGTGGAAGATTCAACACCTCACTCGAATGCAACCATCATGGGGGTGGTTCCATCTGCTATTTATTTTATTTTTATCTTGTTTCAAGCCACTTAGTGACACTTACATTTTCAGGGGGCAGTTTGTTATGTCTGTCTGTCAGTCTGTTTGTCTGTCTTTTTCTACTTTTTACACTCTTCCCCACAGAAGTATCTTAATAGTTTCCAGAGCCTCTCTTTTTTCGATATCTATGTATTCATTTATCTCTCTCTCTCTCTCTCTCTCTCTCTCTCTCTCTCTCTCTCTCTCTCTCTCTCTCTCTCTCTCTCTACTTTAGTTAATTTCCACCCCCCACACCCTCACCACTCATCTACCCAATAACCCCTCCCACCCAACCACCACCCAGACAAACTATTTGACGAGGACGAGAGGTCACGGCATCGATCGTATGGAATTCAGCAGAAATACTGTATTTGACGTCTGGGGTCGAAGAAGTTGAAGAAAGAAAAAATAAAAGAGTCCCCCCTTGGATTTATTCTCCATTTTCTTCGAATACTTCCACAGTATTTGTAAAATCCAGGCTTCCCCCGGCAAATGGGAGAAACTTGTCGAATATTTCTTTATTTTTTGACGAATTTCTTTTGTGTGTGTGCAATACAGTACTACAGACAAGTGACCATCATATGTAAAGAACATAGACAGCTGAGCCTTTACACACAATATACTACACACATGGGCCAGTGGACGGGAATAATATATCATTACAGGTGTCTTATGTGAGGTGCAGTATGTTGCTGGAGTTTTGATGGATTCGATTATTACAGTATATAGTAGTGTGGTGTTCCCAGCTTTCTCTCATAAGAACATAAGAACATAAGAATGGAGGAAACTGCAGCGGGCCTATTGGCCCATACTGGGCAGTCCCGTTTACACCCAACCCCTATTGCTCATATAAGCATCCAACCTATGTTTGAAGCAATTCAGCGTATTCGAGTTAATGATGATATTTGGTAACTTGTTCCATTCATCCACTACTCTGTTTCCAAACCAGTGTTTACCTATTTCACGCCTAAATCTAAATTTGTCCAATTTAAAACCATTGTTACGAGTTCGCTCCTGGTTGGATAGTTTGAGTACCTTTGTAATGTCCCCTTTGTTTAGCCCTGCCTTCCACTTATACACCTCTATCAGGTCGCCCCTCGCTCTACGTCTCTCGAGGGAGTGCAAATTAAGTTGCTTTAACCTGTCTCTGTACTCAAGGTTCCTAATGCCCGGGATTAGTCTTGTCATTCTCCTCTGAATTCTTTCCAAGGATTCTATATCCATTCTGTAATACGGTGACCAGAACTGGACTGCGTAATCCAGGTGTGGTCTCACAAGAGCAAGATACAGTTTTAGGATGACCTCGCTAGTCTTGTAACTAACACTCCTTTGTATGAACCCAAGTACTTTATTAGCCTTGTTACGAGCAAAAACACATTGTTTACTTGGCTTAAGGTTCCTACTTATCATTACTCCTAAATCTCTCTCGCAGTCGGATTTCTCTATGGCATCGTTGTTCATCTGGTATCTGGTTTCCCTGTTTACATTCCCTATACTGAGTACTTTACATTTGTCAATGTTGAATTTCATCTGCCATTTTTCAGACCATTTGAAAAATTTGTTTAGATCCTCCTGTAGTTTTGCCGAGTCCTCGTCAGATTTGATAACACGTCCTATTTTAGTATCATCAGCAAATTTACTTATGTTGCTGTCTATGCCGATATCTATGTCGTTTATGTATATAATAAACAATAATGGTCCAAGTACTGAGCCTTGGGGAACTCCACTTGTGACGTTGCTCCAATGGGACTTAGTGCCGTTAATGCTCACTCGCTGTTTCCTGTCCTGTAACCACGCCCTAATCCATTTAAGGATGTCACCTTTGATGCCATGAGCTTCTACCTTTCTAATTAGTCTTTCGTGGGGTACTCTGTCGAAGGCTTTGCTAAAGTCGAGATATACCACATCATAATTGTGCCCCTCGTCCACTGATTCGAAAACTGATGAAAAGAATGTTAATAGATTAGTTAGGCAAGAACGTCCGCTTGTGAAGCCATGCTGGGAATCATTGATCAGTCTGTGCTTCTCCAGGTGATTTCGAATAGAGTTTGAAATGATTGCTTCCAGTAATTTGCCTACTATTGATGTTAGACTGATTGGGCGGTAGTTAGAGGATAGTGATCTATCCCCCTTCTTGAAGATCGGTATTACATTCGCTATCCTCCAGGATTCTGGTACTACACCTGTTTTTAAGGACATGTTAAACAACTTTGCTAAGGGCATACTAAGCTCTTCCTTACATTCCTTTAATACTCTGGCAAATATCTCATCGGGACCAGGTGACTTATTAGGCTTTAGTTTGTCTATTTGCTTACTAACATCGTTACTAGTCACTACTATCTCACTTAATTTGTTTTCTTCACTATCTCTGAATAGAGTCGGTGCCTCGGGTATCATGTTTAAATTTTCGCAGGTGAAAACTGTTGAAAAATATTTATTCAAATTATTGCTCATTTCTCCGTCGTTATCAGTGAGCTCGCCGGAGTCTGACCGTATTGGTCCAATCTTTTCTCGTGTTTTAGTTTGGTACATTTGGTAGAATCCTTTGGGGTTTGTCTTTGCCTCCCTTGCTATCCTTACCTCATTATTCCTCTTTGCTTTCCTTGTCTCGGTTTTAACCCTACTCGCCAATACCCTATAATAGTCCCGGAGGTGAATTTCGCCACGATTTATCCTTCTACCTATAGCCTTCCTTTGGCCAATGATGTTCTTTAAATAATTATTTATCCATTTAGGGTCATTGTTGTTTGATCTGAGTTTTTTGTATGGTATGTTCTGCCTTTGTGCATTAAGTAACTCACTATTTAAATTGTCGTGGAACTCGGCAATCTCAGATCTCGTTATCAGGTCGGTGTCATCTGTCAGGTTCACGGCCAAGCGCGACACCCCCTCTCTTAGCTGCCTCTTTAAACTGTCAAAGTTTGCCCTTCTGAAATCTGGTACTTTAGTGGAATTTTCCTTACGTCTGCCCTGAAAATCTAACTGGAATCGAATTTCTTTGTGATCGCTGTTTGCAAGTTCGTTCCCTACCTCGACATTGCTAATGAGGTTTTCTCTGTTTGACAAAACTAAATCCAATAAATTATTACCCCGTGTGGGTTCGGTTATATGTTGACTTAGGAAACAGTCCTGGATCGTCTCGAGAAAATCCTCTGATTCTGAGTTTCCCGTAAGGTCGGTCCAATCTATTTGGCCAAGGTTAAAGTCGCCTACTATACAGACTTTGTTGTGTATGGAAGCCCTGCGCATTTCATCCCAGATAAGTCGCTCATTGACTCTGTCAAGATTGGGGGGTCTATATATTACTCCTGTGATTAATTTTTCCCGACCGTCGCTTAATTCTATCCAAATTGTTTCTGTATTCCTCTCAGTTTTTATTTCCTTATTTATTTCACACTTCAGATTATCCCTAACATAGATTGCTACTCTGCCTCCTTTCCTGGTCTGCCTATCGGTATGGAACAGTTTGTAACCCGCAATTTGGTATTCGACTGGTAATTCACGTGTGTCTAGGTTGATCCATGTTTCAGTGAATGCAATTATATCGATTTCTTCTGTACATACCAAGGCCCTAATATCATCCATTTTGTTTCTCATACTTCTACTGTTCGCGTAATATACATTTAAGTTAGTCGTGTTCTGAGTCCTTCCCTTACCGCGTTTAGTTTTAAACTCCCTGTCTAATTTAGTTATGTCATCATTCCTAACACTCTTTCCCTGTAATCTTTCGCCTTGTTTACCCGCTCCCACTGCAGTCTCCTCCACCCCCGTGCCCCTATGCTCTCTCTCTCTCTCTCCTCCTCATTACCATCCCCTTCCTCTTCCATCTTTCCTTTCATTCCTTCAATCTCTCTTTCCCCTGTACTCTTACTCCGCTTTCCTCTCCTCTTACTCACCTACCTCTCTCCCTCACTCTCTTTTTCCCCCAGTCTAACTCCCCTCTACCCCACTCTTTACTCTCCCCACTCACTCTTCTCCTTCCCTTTATCATCTTATCCTTTCACCCCTATCTCTCTCCATCTCTCCATCTCCCTGCCTTTATTTTCCTATCTCTTCCTTCCATCCTTTTCCTCATCTACCCCTTTTCTCGTTCCATAATTATCCAATCTCCTTCCTCCCTCCTTTCTCCATTTACCCTTCTCTCTTCTTTCATTCTCCCATCTCCTCTCATACTTCTCTCTGAGCGTGAACTCTGCGGGTGATGATAACAATGATGAATAGTTTTACCAAATCCGCTGACGTTCCCGAAAATTTCTCTGGAAAATCGAATCGTCCTAAAAAACAGCTGATGTTGGCAAAAATATTATTGCAAAAAGTCGAATTCCCAAATCCAGAGTTGTCACTGTATTATGTGTTTGTGTTTACCTTACAAAAGCCACAAAATGGTCTTTAAATCCTCTACACTGACGGGATTGCTGTGTTGTAAAGGGTATGTGTGTGATGAATGTATTGTTTTATAAATACTGAATCCTGATCTTATATAGACATTTGCCTCTGTCTGTCAGTCTGTCTGTTTATTTATCTCTTTCTTTGACTGATTTTCTTTCATTGTGTCTCTCTTTGTCCCTATTCCCTTATACATCTCGGGCTTTTTCTGTCTCTGTCTCATTCTCTGTCCATCTATCTTTCAGTATCTCTCACACATACATGAATCTATATGCGCATGTGTGTGTATGTATGTATATATGTATGTATGTATGTATGTATGTATGTGTGTGTGGAGTATTAATCTACCGGGGCCTTATCTTGCCCCTGTAACAGATGATGACACACACACGGTGACCGCCAACACAACTAGTCACTGGATTACCATCTGTAATTCACTTATCAATATCAATTTACCTTTATTTCAACTCCATTGTCAAATTAAGCCAATTTTGGTCCTACCTGGTGATCAATCAACGAGCACTTCAGCTGAGCCTCTGTAGTGGTGGGCCTTAGTGCTAGGCTATGAATGTTCAGGGTTAGGTTAGGTTTACATTAGATTATGTTAGGATAAATTAGGTTAGGCTAGGGTGCTACTATGATTGATTCGCTTATATTATTTCATATTAGATTAAATATGTGTACATTTGGTTATGCTAGGATCAGGTAAGTTCAATTAGCATAGGTTAGGTTAGGCTAGCTTAGGTTAGGTTAAGTTCAGTGAGGTTAGTTTAGGTTAAATTCGATTAGGTTAGGTTAGATTAAGTTCAGTAAGGTTAGTTTAGGTTAAATTCGATTAGGTTAGGTTTGGTTAGGTAAGGTTAGTTTAGGTTAGGTTAGGTTAATAAACAAATAGTGTAATTTTTCCTCAAGTTTGCAATTTTCGTCAACTTTGCAGAGCCGAATACTGAGGCCTTCAGTGAGATGTTGTTGGTTAGCCTTTTGTTAACGGCAGCCAGGAGTTACACAAAGAAACCCATGACGGTGTAATACATCCTGGAGGGAGGGAGGGAGGGAGATAGTAGAGAGCGGGAGAAGAGAGGATGCGAAGGAGAGATGGAAGGAGAGAGAGAATGGAGGGAAGGAGGAAATGTAATGGGATGGAGAGGGAAAGAATATAATGGAAGGAGGGTGAAGAGGATGCGAGGAGGAGGAGGAAGAGGAGGAGGAAGGGTGATGGGAAGTGAGGGAGGAAGATGGGAAGAGGAGCAGGAAGGGAGGAAGATGGGAAGAGGAGCAGGAAGGGAGTAAGGTGGGAAGAGGAGAAGGAAGGGAGGAAAATGGGAAGAGGAGAAGGAAGGGAGGAAGATGGGAAGAGGAAGAAGAAGAGGAAGGGAGAGGATGGGGTGAGGAGAAGAAAGAGCAAAGGTGGCGAGGGAGAGTTGATGAAACAAATTCTAAATAAAAGAGTTTTATAATCATATTCATGTGACTGAGAGAAGAGAGAGACAGACACGTAGGCAGTGAGAGTTAAGGCACCATGTATGATGCATACATACAGAGAGAGAGAGAGAGAGAGAGAGAGAGAGAGATAAATAGATAGTTAGAAAGACAGGCAGACAGACAGATAGATAGATAGATAGATAGATAGATAGATAGATAGATAGAGATAATATAAGATCCCTTCCTGGTAATGGGGAAGACAAGTGTCAAGAGAGTGGTAGAAAGAGTGGTAGGGGGAGGGGGGGGGAGTGGGGGGGTCCTAGTGCCACTAGAGACTCGCTGACAGACGTATGTGGAGGAGACTGAAAAATTGTGTCTTCAGCTTTGCGCCAATTACTGTCGTGGGAAGTGACCATGAGAAGGTCAAGGACAGTGACCAGGTTGGCAGTGTCGAGTGGTGGAGCAGAAGAATGTCCTACAAGTGATTCTCTTATGACGACAATTGATATCTATCTATCTATCTATCTATCAATCTATCAATCTATCTATTCTACAATATCTATCTATCTTTCTATTTGTTTTTCTTTTTGTCTCACTGTTTTTCTTTCTAGCTATTTACCTACCTATATCTCCTAAAAATTAGAGGTAAAGATAGATAGATAGATAGATAGAGAGATAGATAGATAGATAGATAGATAGATAGATAGATAGATAGATAGATAGATAGATAGATAGATATTAACACAAACATGAACAATAAAGAACACTGATAGGTTGTATAATTTTATCAAATATTATTATATACTGAAAGGGCTGTGTAGATAACTAAACATAGTTTGTGTAATCTGACGACCGTTAAGAATGGTTAGGTTAGGTTAGGTTAGGTTAGGTTAGGTTAGGTTATCTTATGCCACTTGTACACAATAAGACTATCGTCTCCTTTATGCAAATTGGAAGACGATATGAATTTACGATCGTGTAAATTGGAGATAATGAAATTCATTACTGTTTTCATTGCTTTGGGATGAATATGAAGGTTGTGTAGTACTTCAGAGATGATGAGATAAGCGTCTACATAAACTGGAATTAATTGTTACTATTGATTTTATATAACCTGGGATTAATATTAATATATGATGAAATGAAGAAGATTTTTAAAAAATCTACAAAAATCCTGGAATTAATAATTTTTAGCTATCTTAAGCATTCCTATTCATTTTTTCTTAACTGATCAAAGTGCTGAGAGATCTATTTCTATTCTTTCGCCCAGGGCCCGCTGCTCACACTATGGGTTCATTACTGCATCCCCGTGTCCTTGTGCACACCTAATCACTAATAATTATAATAATAAATTTATAAATGTTGTTACCACTAATTGTATATATATTTATTTTAACTGTTTTCAAAAATTTCGAATTTTGGTCATTTTTGGATGTGTGTGTGTGTTGGGGAGGGGGGTGGTTGGTGGGGGTTAGGCTATACCTGTATAACCTTGACCTAATCCCAATTACTTCACTCACTTTTGATCCTTAACCCAATCCCCAATCCCCACACATTAATCTCTCAAATCCGACGCAATTTCCAATCCCCCACACACTAATCTCCCTCAAACTCGATCTAATCCTCACACTCATCTCCGTCAAACCCGCCCCAATCCCCACACACTCATTTCCTTCATATCCGACATAACCACCTGTCCTACATAACCCGATCCCCAATCTCCAATCCCCACATACCACATCCTTCATAATAACCCAATCTATAAACTAATCCCTCTTAACAAAAACAAGTAACTAATTAATAGCTTAAGGCAGAATTACTGACTACGAACAACAGACAACTCATAAAAATAACGTAATTACTTCCGATGTTAAAAGATAATTCAAAGTAATAACTCACATTACAACTCATTACTCACAACAAGTAAAAACAACCCAGAACAATAATTCACTTCACAACTCATTGCTCAGAATACACAGGTAATCACACACACACACAAACACACACACATGCACACACACACACACACACACACTTGCAACACACAGCACTGCAGCAATATGTTAAGGAAGGCTTTTCAGTGCTGACGACACGTTAATAACAAGACTGGAGGTAATTAGCAAGGGAAGAGGAGGAGGGAAGGATGAGGGGTGTGAGGGAGGGGTGAGGGTGATGAGGAATGGGTGAGTGAGTGAGGAGGAGGAGGAGGAAGAAGGAAGGGTGAGATGGGGCGTGTTGGCTGGGTACTATTATAATAATTATCATCCAAAGGGGTGTGGAAGGAGGAGGAGGATGAGAAGGAGGAGGCGATGAAGGCGAGAGAAACATATTCTGGGCTTTGGTGAAGATGAGGTGTGTGTGTGTGTGTGTGTGTGTGTGTGTGTGTGTGTGTGTGTGTGTGTGTGTAATAATAATAATAATAATGATAATAAACGGTTTATTAAGAGTTGCAGCAGGTGGATGGACATATACAAACTTACATGTGATTTAGACATAATGATATGCGTTCAATACAATAGATGGGATGGTGCTATTCTTATATCTATTAGTGCGTGCTCTTATGGGCTGAATTTTGTTGAAGTGGCGGACTGTGCGAGGTGGGCGGGGGGCTGCCGGTGGCAGTAGGTGGCGATGACTAGGTTGGTGCAGTAGTCCGCTGCCAAACCCTGCTAGTGCGTGGTGGTGGAGGTCACTGAGGGATGGCATTTCCAGGGTGGAGAGAGCGTTGTTGTAGTCGGAGTAGTCTGCGCCAAGAATGATTCTGCAGGCCCTCTTCTGTACTTTCTCTATATCTGACGTTGAGGGAAGACGACCAGGCTGGTGACGCATACGTTAATTTGGGGAGAATAAATGCGTTATAGATAGTCCTCAGCTCTGGCGTGGGTGCCCCGAGTGACCTGAGTCGTCGTAGCATGTAGAGTCGGTACGAGGCTGCCTTGATTGTGTTGTTTACATGGGCCTTCCAGCCCAGTTTGTGGTCTATAGTTACACCCAGGAGTATGGCAGACTGTACTAACTGGAGAGGATGGGTACCCATTGTAACTGCTTGAGCTTGCACTGGAGTGGTGGCGGTATTGAAGTGCATGGCTACGGTTTTGGTGTGATTGATGGTGACTTTGTTATCCGTAGTCCTTGCATGTAGCCTGTCCAGGGTGCCTTGTAGCGATGAGTAGTCCGGTGAGGTGTTGTCCACTGTAACCCCCACAGTGCAGTCATCCACGTACTTCCACCTGTGAGGAGTGTCTGATAAAGAGTCGTTGATCAGGATTAGGAAGCACAGTGGTCCCATCTTGGTCCCCTGGGGAACACCGCAGGTGAGGTGTTGGAATTTGGAGATAAAACCCTGGTACCTCACTGCCTGACGACGCTCATTCAGGAAATCAATGAGCCATGAGACCAGGTTGGTGGGCAGCCCTAGTGCAATGGCCTTGTTGATAACAGTGCAGTGATCAACAAAGTCAAAAGCCTTCCTGAAGTCAACAAGGGCAATGGCCAGTGATGTCTTACGTTTCTCCAGGTTTTTGTGGGGAAAATCCAGGAAGCTAACTGAGCAGTGGGGTGTAGAGGAGGTCCTCATATTGCCAAATTGCTGTGGATCAATTGACTGATAAATACTTGCAAATGCCCATTCAAAAACAAAATCTTCACAGAGCAGACTGGGTATGGCGGTAATGGCAACTGGCCTGAGGTCACTAAGGGACTGAGGGGTGGGGACCTTGGGGTTAGGGGTGACAAATGCGGTTTTCCATTCATTTGGGCGTTTGCTTTTCTGGGGGAAGCATTAATAATGGAAAAGAGGGGGGTGGCAAATTCGACTGCAAACTCCTTGTAAATTTTGATGGGGGGGGGGTCAATTGGGGTTGTAGAGCGTTTGGATTTAAATTTCAGGAGTTTGTTGGCGATTTGAAATGCTTGAACACTGGGAGGGGTGGAGGGGGAGGGTAAGTAGGCGGGGAGGAGAGTGAGGTCTAGACTGGGTAGGGTATGACATATATGAACATAAGAACATAAGAATGGAGGAAACTGCAGCTGGCCTATTGGCCCATACTGGGCAGTCCCGTTTACACCCAACCCCTATTGCTCATATAAGCATCCAACCTATGTTTGAAGCTATTCAGCGTATTCGAGTTAATGATGATATTTGTTAACTTGTTCCATTTATCCACTACTCTGTTTCCAAACCAGTGTTTACCTATTTCCCGCCTAAATCTAAATTTGTCTAATTTAAAACCATTGTTACGAGTTCGCTCCTGGTTGGATAGTTTGAGTACCTTTGTAATGTCCCTTTGTTTAGCCCTGCCTTCCACTTATACACCTCTATCAGGTCGCCCCTCGCTCTACTTCTCTCGAGGGAGTGCAAATTAAGATGCTTTAACCTGTCTCTATACTCAAGGTTCCTAATGCCCGGGATTAGTCTTGTCATTCTCCTCTGAATTCTTTCCAAGGATTCTATATCCATTCTGTAATACGGTGACCAGAACTGAACTGCATAATCCAGGTGTGGTCTCACAAGAGCAAGATACAGTTTTAGGATGACCTCTCTAGTCTTGTAACTAACACTCCTTTGTATGAACCCAAGTACTTTATTAGCCTTGTTACGAGCAAAAACACATTGTTTACTTGGCTTAAGGTTCCTACTTATCATTACTCCTAAATGTCTCTCGCAGTCGGATTTCTCTATGGCATCGTTGTTCATCTGGTATCTGGTTTCCCTATTTACATCTCCTATACTGAGTACTTTACATTTGTCTACGTTGAATTTCATCTGCCATTTTTCAGACCATTCGAAAAATTTGTTTAGATCTTCCTGTAGTTTTGCTGAGTCCTCGTCAGATTTAATAACACGTCCTATTTTAGTGTCATCAGCAAATTTACTTACGTTGCTGTCTATGCCGATATCTTTGTCGCTTATGTATATAATAAATAATAATGGTCCAAGTACTGAGCCTTGGGGAACTCCACTTGTGACGTTGCTCCAATGTGACTTAGTGCAGTTAATGCTCTCTCTCTGTTTCCTGTCCTGTAACCACGCTCTAATCCATTTAAGGATGTTACCTTTGATGCCATGAGCTTCTACCTTTCTAATTAGTCTTTCGTGGGGGAGTCTGTCGAAGGCTTTGCTAAGGTCGAGATATACCACATCATAATTGTGCCCCTCGTCCACCGATTCGAAAACTGATGAAAAGAATGTTAATAGATTAGTTAGACATGAATGTCCGCTTGTGAAGCCATGCTGGGAATCATTGATCAATCCGTGCTTCTCCAGGTGATTTCGAATAGAGTTTGAAATGATTGCTTCCAGTAATTTGCCTACTATTGTTGTTAGACTGATTGGCCGGTAGTTAGAAGATAGTGATCTATCCCCCTTCTTGAAAATCGGTATTACATTCGCTATCCTCCAGGATTCTGGTACTACACCTGTTTTTAAGGATATGTTAAACAACTTTGCTAGGGGCATACTAAGCTCTTCCTTACATTCCTTTAATACTCGGGCAAATATCTCATCGGGACCAGGTGACTTATTAGGCTTTAGTTTGTCTATTTGCTTACTAACATCGTTACTAGTCTACTAACATCGTTACTAGTTACTATGGTAGCAAAGTGGTTATTAATTGTCTCAGCTGTCTCCTCACGAGGTAAATGAGAGATAAAAGGAAATGTTGGAGACTGACGGTTAAGACCACAAAGATCTTTTACCTTAGAGTACCACTGACGGATGCCGACCTCCTTGAGGCCGCGTATAATAAATAATAATAATAATAATAATTAACGGTTTATTGAAAGAGCTTGGCAGCCAGAAGGCTAAAAATATACAGTTACATATTTGGGGAATGGGTTTCGAATTACAAATAATATACAAGTAACATAAGTGATACAAATAAGATAAAAAATAACTAGATGGGGAAAAGCTCAAACTACAGTGCATTTCAACATAGTGACAGTGCAAGAAGTAGTATTTACTGGGAGTGAATACACTGGTTTATTACAAGTTTTTGATAATTTTTACAATGGTTGGGACTTGACAGTGCAAGAAGTAGTATTTACTGGGAGTGAATACACTGGTTTATTACAAGTTTTTGATAATTTTTACAATGGTTGGGACTGGGCTGTTCTTATAGCGATCAGTTCGTGCACGTATGAGCTGGATGCGGTTGTGGTGTCGAACAGCAATTCTCGGGCTTGGGATCTCAGGTGGTAGTAGGACCGGTGTCGAGGATGGTGTAGAAGCTTCTTACCAAATTTGCCGATGAAGTGTGTGTGTGTGTGTGTGTGTGTGTGTGTGTGTGTAGCAACCTGTACAAACAACTCTTAATAAAACAAACACTCTTCTCGTTTACTTCATTAGTCTAATTACAAAATACTCACCAGTAGACAATATCCGTATTCATATTTTATAGCTCAAGAGTGTGGTCGCTTAGGAGTGCGCTTGAGAAAGGGAGGAAAGGAGGGACTGTGTTTACATACCTCACACACACTAACTGAACTGAGGGGACTCGATGATAGTCAAACAGGCATCTTGTTTTATTGGGTTCCATTTTTAAAGGGTTCAAGTTCTAACGGGTCCTAGTTCTAATAGGTTCCAGTTCTAATGGGTCCCAGTCTAAGTGTACCCGAATCCTTATGGTCCTCGGATCCAAGTAGGCACAAATTTTAATGACTAGGTAAAGTTTGATTAAGTTAGGTTAGGTTAGGTTAAGTCAGGTTAGGTCGGAGTCTATGAAAACGTAGGTCCATTAGGAGAAGGGTGAAGACTTGAATTGCGAAAGAGGGTGAATGTTATGGTCCTCAAGGAGGGGGGTTAAAGCCTTTAAGGGCGAGAGAGGGTGAATGTCACGGTCCTGTTGGGGGGTTGAAGCGTTGAAGCCTTACAGAACAACAAAAGGTGAATATAATGGTACTTGAGGGGGGTTGAGGCCTTTAAGGGCGAGAGAGGAAGAATATTATAGTCGAGGGGGGGGGGGAGTTGTTTACAAAAGCAGAGACACAAAGAATAGAATGCTAGCGAGCGTGTCAGAGTGGAGGGAGAGTTAGTTAATCAATTACTGCATTACCTTATGGTAGAAGGATAAAAATGTGTTTTTGTTTTTTTTATAATTCGTGTTTAGAAGCGAATCTTTATTGGTGTTTTATAAATGGTATCATGAATCGACAATATACTTAAAGAATTAGATTCTGATATCGAATTAGATTTTGTAATTAAACAAGTGTCACATTATTAATAAATACAAACATGCATGTATATATGCATCTGTATATGTGTCTGTAATCATCATATGATCTATTTCCGACATTTCAAACTTTAATTAAAATTTCAAAACTACTATGCTTAATGCAGAAAAAAGTAAGAAAAGGGGAAAGATAAGAGTGTAGAAAGTTAGGAGAAAGTGAAGAAACTTTGGGATGGTGCCACCGAGTCGGCCACTTTCACTTTGTCTCAGGATTTTTGTGCTGAGTGTCATGAAATCAATGAATTATATCTGTGCCAAGTGCTGTCAGTGGCACCCCAGGGCTAGACACTCTCAGCAGGACCCCTTACTGTCAGCAGGACTCTTTACTGTCAGTAGGACTTCTTACTGTCAGCAGGACCCCTTTCTGTCAGCAGGACCCCTTACCGTCAACAGGACTCTTTACTATCAGTAGGACTCCCTACTGTCAGCAGAACCACAAACTGTCAGCAGGACCCCTTACTGTCAGCAGGACCCCTTACCGTCAACAGGACTCTTTACTATCAATAGGACTCCCTACTGTCAGCAGAACCACAAACTGTCAGCAGGACCCCTTACTGTCAGCAGGACCCCTCATCACAAGATGGTTATCTCCAGCAATTTAAATAAAAAAAAAACGTACTACGATCTAACCTAACCACACCGTAAACATATCATCATCTGTCGTCAGTACCCATGTTCACAAGACCTCCTGACCGTGTAAACACGACTAGCTCGGTGCTTTTAAGGAAATGTGAGTTCGTCGTCTGATCGTTTGTCCTCCCGCTTGTAATCCTTTCATGGATTTGCAAAATGGGGGATTATTACATAGTGTAGACGTGACTGTGTGACTGTAATGTAATAATCTGACAGTTTAGTTGACATCCGAGTTACTGAGTGATCTAAGCGGACTCTAATACTGTGTTGTGTATCTCCTGCCTCTGTGTGGGATTTGTTTAATGATCGTGTCTTTGTTTTGTTTGTTTTTTCGTTTGAGTGGCAGGTTATCAGCTTCTGTGTGTCTCATGGGTATATTTTCTTTTGTTATTTATGTCTTCTTTCGTATGAGTGGGGAAATATGATGATGATGATGATGATGATGATGATGAGGATGATGATGAGGATGATGATGATGATGATGATGATGATGATGATGAGGATGATGATGAGGATGATGATGATAAGGATGATTCTTGCCTCCTTTCGTGTGGGTGGAGACACTTCTTCTTCTTCTTCCCTTTCTCTGAGCACACGACAGCCCTTCCTTTCAACGCTGCTTACCTTCAAACTTTGTGTGTTATGATCCATGGTTCATTATACCAAACAGACACCTTTGTAGTGAAGTTTATTGAAGATGTGTGTGTGTGTATTCTCTTTCTCTCTTTCTGAACCTCCGACAAGCACATCTCACTCCCTCCCTCCTTCCCTCCCTTCCATCTAACTTCCCTCCCACCATCCCTCTCTCCCTCTCCTTCCCTTCCTCCCATCCTCACTCCTTCCCTGTCCTCCCAGCTCCCTCTGACTTTCTCTCCCTCCCGTCTCCCGGGACTGTTCAACATACTCCCACCATCAAATAAGTCTTATAAATATCTATCTATCTATCTATCTATCTATCTATATATATATACATATATATATATATATATATATATATATATATATATATATATATATATATATATATATATAAATATATATGTAACCTGTCGAAATTTACTGGACTATAATTTCTCACTTGACTTGGGGTTTATTAAAGATTATTAGATGGTAATTGCAGTGGAAGCGCCCCTTTGAGAAAAATCCCGAGCCAGCACAAGAACACGTAAATTTACTAAACAAAATGAATTAATTATCCATGACCAGTGGAAGGATAGCGTCTGTGACTGGGATGAATGAGACACACTGTAAAATTTAGACACTTATATTCCCTCCAACACTACAAACACAATCAAATAATGGTACACCAACATATGCTCACCTCTTAACCTGAACTTAAAACACTACTCTGGGGAATAAAAGTTATACATGATATTGCAATTATTAGAAACTCAGACAATGCCTCATTAGACAACAATAAACTCAAGTATTAAGAAGTGTTGCTTGCACACATGAAACAGGCCTTAAGGGCACAAGCAACAGGCACCCGTAGTTTAAGGCCCAAACCAGCCATTCTCCACCTTGGAAAATGTACCTCTAAGTTCCACTACTCCTGGACCCAGTGTGTGGCCCTGTATTCACTCAGCTGGCTTCACTTTACCCCCAGTACATCCATGAAACGGAAGGGAGTGAGCCAATCAGACCTTGTACAGTTGAGAGAAGCTTTAGCTTCCAGTCAGCAAAAGGTTTTCACTAAGCTGCTTGAAGATATGTGGTATTGTGAGCCAAGGAAGAGGAGAGCTGATGACTCCAACGATCGTCATGTCGTTAGTTGGGCACCCAGACGGCTAATTTCACTCCAACTCTCACCATACTCAACAGGTGGCTCAAACCCAGGTCAGTGGACGGTCATACAGCTCGTTTCACCACTCGTCTCATACAGCCAGTGGACGTTATCATACCGCGTGGGGTCTACAGAATCTTGTTAATACTGATGTTAAATAAACAAAGGAACCCGGTCACGCGATCCGTCTCTCCTGGGTACAGCACAGAGTTGGTCCTTCCTCTCTCACAACTCCCCAGCTACGCTTGCTCACTGGTTCAAGCTTTTCAGGAGTGACTTATTTACCAGACGATTAACAGCTTAATTTGGACGTATACAACATTTTCAGACTGGAAAACGATCTATAATTATTTTCAATTTAGTAACTGATATTTAATTTCATGATTCGCGTCCCTATTAACTCGGTAACTTACATTTAATATCGTATAGAAGAACCAGGGAAAACACAAACATCTTGACTAAGTTGGGTTTCTTTAATCACTAACGTTTCGGAAAATTCATTTTCCATCATCAGAGCCTAGAAAACAAAAATATTAGAATTTTTTTTAAAAATACAGGTGATATACAATAAAAACGTAACATTATACCAAAATTTACCTTCCACAAAATTTAAAGAAAAACACAACAATTCACAAGAAGCCAAATTACAAATGGATGGTTTTACTTTATACTGATGAAAGGCTTCCATAACGAGGAGGTCCGTCTCACAGTTGCTCCTGCCAAGAACTGAGAAATCAGAAGGCGAAAACGGGATGTCATGTTGGTGTTGTGGTTACGGAGAGCTGAATGTGGTGGTTGTGTGTTTAACTGGCCTGTTCGGACGGCACGGCCCAAGTGTTCATGGATGCGAGTTATCAAATGTCTAGCACACGTAAATTGATAGACAACTGAGGATTGCAGGTGTGTGGGTATGGTGTCTTTAATATTAAAGAATTTTTTAATTGAACTCTGGGTTTTGACGATTAGTCTAAAAGAAATTTTGTTTTCTAGGCTCTGATGATGGAAAATGATTTTTCCGAAATGTTGGTAATTAAAGAAACCCAACTTGGTCAAGATGTTTGTGTTTTCCCTGGTTCTCCTCTTCGTTATGAAACTACTCTTTCCACGTTACAAGTCCATTGCTGAAGTTATAAATAAATATATATATATATATATATATATATATATATATATATATATATATATATATATATATATATATATATATATACATATGCTGATAACCACAAGGAAAGAATTACACGAAAGCGCTTGGGAACTTCGTGTTTTCTTCTTTCCTTGTGGTTATCAGCATATACCTAGATCACGCGCACCTACAGTGATTTACTTGCATATTTACATATATATATATATATATATATATATATATATATATATATATATATATATATATATATATGTGTGTGTGTGTGTGTGTGTAAAATGTTGATTCAAAGTCACTTTTATTCGTGTTTTCATTTTCAGGTTTAATTATTTTTTAAACCGAGTTTATTTATTTTTTAAACTTGTGGAGTTATTATTATTTTTGTTTTCGTTGTTCCTATGTTTTTTTTTTTTTTTGCTGTTATTAACATTAATTGATATTGGCATTGTTGATATATTTTTTCTCCTCATTCATTACATTAGATATGTTCCCAAATCCTTAACTTACCATATCATTACGGTGTCTTCTGCCACACAAGGTTACGATATAGGTCTATTATGGCTATATGGTTAACAAACAAACACGAAATTTTGTCTCTAAACTTTCAGTCAGCTTAAATTTCGATAATTACAAGTCAATATCTCCGATACCTTATTATTATCTAACTATACGAAGTGGTCTACAGTACGATATATATATATATATATATATATATATATATATATATATATATATATATATATATATATATATATATATATATTTTGAAAATCCACAATGAAAACGTGGATAAGATAAATCTTGATAAAATCACACGGGAAAATGGAAACAACGGAGCACCTTAGCTTTCGTCTTTATTCAAGACATCTTCAGAGGCAACTGGATTACATGGACAGAGAGAGGCTTAAATATACAGGGTGACCTAAAAACATGAGGTCAGGTCAAAATGATGACATCCACTAATCCCCACACCAACACACACGTAGAGGAGCTTAAGAGAAGGGTGGTGACGTGACTAGTCAAGTCAGGTCAGAAAAAAGGGGACCCACAAAATAACTATCATACATCTAGATCAAAGGTTTTTAAATCATTTTTAACCTTGGGCCACTGACAAATAAATTTATGTAACATATTATCAGTTTTGAACTGACCATCACTAAGGTTTATTGATTTTAATTCCTTAATCAAACTAGCTTCAACAAGAAGTCTTTCTGTGACACAAGATGATTTGAAAACTTCTAAGCTTTTTTCCCAAGCAATGGGGTGATTATTATTCCTAACATGAACGAACAAGGCACTGCTTTCAGATGCAGTTCTAATATTATACTTATGTTGTTTGATTCTAAGCTGCAGTGTTTTTCCTGTCTGACCTACATAATTACAATTACATTTGCTACATGGAATACAATAAACACTACCATTTACATTCAAACTCGGGCTATTCCTTATTAACATATTAGTAATGGTTGAGTCATACTTGAAAACAACATTAATATTTAGAAGCTTGAGGGACCGAACTAACGGGACAAATTCATTACGATAGGGCAGAGTCAAAATATTCTTAAGTGTAGGAACTTGTCTGCTATTGCGTATATGTGAATTAGAAATTTGGCCTGTAAGAGGGGATATCATCTTTACCAGCCACTTGGATAATTTGTAAGTAACAGACCCCACAGAACTCACGATAGGACGTAATGGATTATTAAGCTTGTGGGTTTTGATCAAATTTCTAATTCACATATACGCAATAGCAGTGATTTAATTGATAAACTCAAGAAACACAACGAACCTTGCGAATTAATAAGTTTTGATGTAAATTCACTGTTCACTAGAGTACCTGTCAAAGACTTTCTTTCATTTCTTAAAGATAAATTACAACTGCTAGATTTAACTATTGAACATGATACTTTCCTGAAATTGATAGAGTTATGTGTAACTGACAATGTGTTTAGTGCAAATGGGAAGTTCTACAAGCAAATATTTGGTATGAGCATGGGTAATTGTCTTTCTGCTCCTCTAGCCTGTATTTATATGGAGTTTTTTGAGTCTAGATTACTACCCAATATAGTGGACTTTATTCCTCCATGGTATAGATATGTAGATGATGTTCTTTGTCTTTGGCCTAAAAACAGTGACCCATTTGAATTTTTAGACAAACTTAATAATATTGTCCCTAGTATCACGTTCAAAATTGAAAGAGAAATAAATGAATCCCTTCCATTTCTTGATATGCTTATCATGAGAAATGGCCAAAACTATAAATTCAAGGTATATAGAAAGCCCACACAGGTAGACAGTTTCATTCACTTTTTATCGAATCACCTTGAGTCTACCAAAATGTCAGTTTTTTCTGTTATGTTCTTAAGATGTCTGCGTATTTGTGACTCTGAATTTATTGACGATGAATTGAAACACATTCGTTCTATTGCACAGAAACTTGGGTACCCTTCTGTGTTTGTTGATCGTTGTTTTAATAGGGCTAAAAAATCCTTTCATTCCTCTCAAACCAGACAAGTTCCTACACTTAAGAATATTTTGACTCTGCCCTATCGTAATGAATTTGTCCCGTTAGTTCGGTCCCTCAAGCTTCTAAATATTAATGTTGTTTTCAAGTATGACTCAACCATTACTAATATGTTAATAAGGAATAGCCCGAGTTTGAATGTAAATGGTAGTGTTTATTGTATTCCATGTAGCAAATGTAATTGTAATTATGTAGGTCAGACAGGAAAAACACTGCAGCTTAGAATCAAACAACATAAGTATAATATTAGAACTGCATCTGAAAGCAGTGCCTTGTTCGTTCATGTTAGAAATAATAATCACCCCATTGCTTGGGAAAAAAGCTTAGAAGTTTTCAAATCATCTTGTGTCACAGAAAGACTTCTTGTTGAAGCTAGTTTGATTAAGGAATTAAAATCAATAAACCTTAGTGATGGTCAGTTCAAAACTGATAATATGTTACATAAATTTATTTGTCAGTGGCCCAAGGTTAAAAATGCTTTAAAAACCTTAAGCTCCTCTACGTGTGTGTTGGTGTGGGGATTAGTGGATGTCATCATTTTGACCTGACCTCATGTTTTTAGGTCACCCTGTATATTTAAGCCTCTCTCTGTCCATGTAATCCAGTTGCCTCTGAAGATGTCTTGAATAAAGACGAAAGCTAAGGTACTCCGTTGTTTCCTTTTTCCCGTGTGATTTTATCAAGATATATATATATATATATATAGTTCATCAATATTGGCGGATCAGGACTGAGGGAGAAGTGTGTTGGGGATGACTGAGAAATAGTGACCTTTAACCTTTGATGAAAATAATGAGGCTGGTAGGAGGAGGAGATAGAGAGATAAAGAGGGGAAGAGAGGGCGAGGATGGAAGAGAGAGGAGATAGAGAGGGTGAAGGAGAGAGATGCAGTCAAGAAATGGAAGGGAAAAGAGAGAGAGAGAGAGAGAGAGAGAGAGAGAGAGAAGAGACACTTAGTAACTACTGAATAGATCTGACTGAAATTGCATAGCTAATTAGCAGCATTAATTACATGCTTCCATTGTGTCTTGTTTTCCCCAGAATTAGAGAGTAGTGATGTCGAAGGTTTCAGTTATTTAATTATGAGATTTGAGGAAACAAAAGCGATTAAAGTCTTACAGTTAAGGAGTAATTATTAATTAACAGTTAACAGCAGCCCCATGTAATTAAAAGGTCATTAGAGAGATTAATTACTCAAAGACTATTCTTTCGGAGCGGTAAATTTAATGAGAATGATTAGAAGTACTTAATTTTGTTTTCTATAATTGGGGAAAAAGGTGAAATTTTTATCAAAATCCAAAAATACTGAGTTAAATGAGTCGATTTAACTGTATATGAGATATGAAATATACAAATGATCGAAAAAGAATATACTGATTTTAATATACATCTAATTAAAATCAGGTTATTCGTTTTTAACTACCCTGTATATTATTCAGACAATCAATGACGTTATCCAAGACTTACATAAAATATAATAACCTAATTAACAAGATAAATTACCTGAAATGCAAAGCAGTTGAAATTTAAACCCTTAATTACAGTTACTAGTTAATACATAATCTTAGTGAAGTACGTACACTACAAAGATATCTATTACTCTTTTTCCTAATTACCAAAATAATGTCGTAACCTCAAATATTATAATTATATATCATACATCCCGTCATAAGTAACGGCACAGTTTTCAATACCATCTCCCGACATTCATTTCCGATTCTCATTACCAACACACCGTGGTTAGTGATCTTCCCTCGTCGCCATTTTCCTCTTGCTGGTAATTGAAAGGATTATATTTAAGAGAACACTGCACTAAGCTGGCCACGGTATCCCACAATCACACGCCTGGCAGCACCTGTGTATTAGACCAGGTAGGCGAAGGTAATTTTCATAGACGTTTTTGTCGTCGTGGTGAGTTTTCCTTAAGGTGTCATATTAGGAGGTTATTAATTATGACAAAAATATTCAGGTGATCGTGTTTTCATACTATCCCTATATCTTTCTCTATGTCTCCGTCTATCTCTCTCTCTTTAAGTGTTTTTGTTTCTCTTAAATCACTTTCAGATCCCCCATTTTTTTACTAAAGATTCATTTCAAAAGATAAAAACTTAAGATAAATAAAAAGAAAGAGAGAGACAGAGCAGAATAGTATACAGAGATAGAGTGAAAGAGAAGATCTGTCTGTCTGTTTGTCTATAACTGTAGCACCTCTACCTCACATCTTGGTTGAGAGTGAGTGGGAGGAGTAGTAGGTGATGGCAGGAGATGAGGACAATGGTCAACAACAGATGCCAACAAGGTGGTATGAACATTAGGGTGTGTCAATTTAGGGGGTGAACTGGCTAAATTGAAAATCGAGTGATTTGGTAGCAATTTATTGTAGTCTTTAAGCATGCAAAACAATATTCTGGCATAAATTTTTTTTTATAATAAGTCCTACCTACATCAAATGGATTTTTAAATGTACATATTTGTGAATTTATAACATAACCAGCGTTTGCACACATGTTACTGTCTCAAGTTTCAAATTATTATATTTTATTATCCGTAGTCTATTTGAAAGTAACCAATGCCTTCATACTCTCTTTGCTTTGGTTTCTTGTCATCAGTAGTCTGCTTGCTATTTGTGCTTTGATGTAACCTTCTCGCCTCTCGTGGCTGTAAACATGGCCCGCTGCTTCTGTGACCATTTTCACACATCTCTCCACACTTTGAGTGTGGGAAGGCCACTTCGGGACCTGCATTGGAGTCTCTTTAAGGTTTCTCAATTCTTGGCTAGTTAGATTTGTTGTCAATGGTGGCTCTAAGACTTCCAAACTCAAGTCAACCAATTCTGACAATTTGGTGGCATTGACGTTTATTGGGGGAACTTTTCTTGAATGAAACGAACAGTCTCCCAACTGGTCGTCATCTATTAGCGTTCCTCTAATCTTTAGAATGACTTCTACAGCCTCGGTTCGGGGATTGGTACATTGACTGCAAAGCATTGCTTGCAAAACTGCTTCTGATCGAGCATACCAAGCGGACCTTCTTGCCACAGGTAACACGATGTCCCTCACTACCTTCCTCTGTGTTCTTACTAGCTGCAATTGAAACAAAAGGTGATTGGTCCCATCCACCCACATAGGATTAAGTTTCACACTAAACCACTGGGGAAGATAAACTCCAATAATAAATTCAACAATTAACCTCAAATTCTTCAGCACTTTGCCCTTCAATTCGTGTTTGCAAATCCAAATCCTGCAGAAACGAAGAGCTGTAGTTAACCAACGGCTGTGACTGACAGGTCCAATCTCCAAGAGAGCCAATGACTGAGGCACTTCTCCTGATCTTATTGCTTTGGCAATACGATAAGCATAGGATTGATCTGTGCTGAGATCTTTGATGACTCCTTCAGACAACGCCGGAAGGGGAGGGCCAACTTCGACCTTTGGAAAGGTTGTATTTATTTCTAGTTGTGTTGCTTCATCCAGCATGATGCCAAGGGGACCTGACCACTTGTTGTTGCTCTTTGTAGGACCATCAAGTTCCTGGATGAGATGACGAAGAGGTAGCTCGCCTGTATGTAAATCACATACAATCCAAACAAGTCTTCTTCCTAGTTTTTTCTCTAAATGCGTCATTACACCCCCCTGCCATCCGGTATTCACTGCAGTTGAATCTCCACCAACAGCCTGCAGTGAACTGCCAATTCCTCTCTCCTGAACCCAACATAAAATATGATCAGCAATGACCTCTGCATGTTTCTTCCCTTCTACTTCAGTTTCGGGAGCAAAGTGAAACAAAAACCGACCACCAGGCTCAGAACAGACAGAGTAGTGTTCTTCTTTGATGAGACCTGGAAACTTTCTGTTCACTCCCTCTACTTCTAGCAAAACTTTTGTGTCATCTATTCTTCCATCAAACAAAAGACAGGAGAGCCCTCCCTCGCTTAAATCTTTTTCATGCTGATCAGATATTTCTTTCATTATTTTTTCTTGTGCTCTTCTAATTTTATTATGATCTATCACCAAAGATACATCCTCTCGGCTGATGAGGCCTGCATCTATCCAAGCGGCAGTTGCAATTTCTGCAGCCTCACGAAGTCCAGCATGGTGGCGAATACTAGCTAAAGCAATGTTTGAAATATTTCTTGTGTTGTATTTCATTTTCTTTGGTAAAGGTTCAGATGGCTCTTTGGAACTATCATCTGATGTTGCTTCCTGTTCATCAGAAGAACTATCAAAGAAGTGATAAACATCTTGACACAGCTCTTCCTCTCTTTGGATGGCTTCTTCACTCTTCATTTTCTTCTTTTGTTCCCTCTCTCGGATTTGTTCTCTCTTCTTGGCATTAGCAATCTGCTTCTTTGTTTCTGAATAATCTATTGAACCCATTTGCATACTTCCTTGGCCTTCTGCCTTTGTCCTCTGTGCCTTTATAAATTCAAGCTCTAAAACAGGGATCTTCTTTTCACGAGGACAACCACAATCAATGTGGGAATTATTTTCTCTCTTACCTGAGTGAGAACAGTTGGATTCAGAACATAATTGTATGGAGCACTTGCAGGTCAAAATGTCAAACAGAGTATCAAGTGTGTGCAGAAATTCATTTTTCCTGGCCAAGTTTCCTTTACCAAGTGATGTTTCAACTGCTTTGTGCCATAATTTCGTTAGTTTTAGCTCAATAGTTCGACACTGATTAATCACAGGTGGTTTGAATAGTGCATTAGCTTTTGTCCATTGATGCAGAAGAGGGACTATCATGTCATTTATGAGTTCTTTATCTGTATAGTTCCTTCTGTCCTTTGCATTTTTTTCTCGAAGGAGTAACCCTAATCTTAGCATGTCTCTCACTGTTGGAAGTTCTGATACAGGAAGCTCCTTCCCTTTACCAACTAGCAGGCTCAAGTGGGTTGACAACTGACTTCTTGTCTTCAATTTTGACATATTCACACTATCTGACAAATAGAAAAATATTTCAATGTTTCATAATTCAATTGTTGTTTCAAAAAATATCAATTTGTTTATCAAAAATGCTGTAACAGAAATAACATAATAATTTCTTAGAACATAATGTTTTATACAATGATATTCGTAACTGCGACAATCAATATGCCCTACTTACAATAATTAAAATGTAGAATTCGTCTGGTAGAGTAGGTGCAAGTGCAATGAGAGCAAACCACCGTCTATGATATCTAGAAGGAGAGTGAGCCGGGCGCCTTATCCTCACGCTTGGTACAAGTCAAAACAAGAATTAAACTGTCCCACACGGAGAGCCTGTTCATGTTCATGTTCTGACATGCATATTGTACACAAGCTATAGAACCATAAAATACTCCATAATCCATATGCTTACATGAGATTAGTTAATATCAAGTGAATAATTCTAATCAAGTCTCATTAATTTGTTGAAATACTGATATTTGAAACTTTAAGGTATAATTGATGTAGGTGAGGGTTATTTCAATTCATTTTTGTTTGCTAATCTCAAGTTTAGACATAAAGAGGCACAATATTTTGACTACCAAATTTGATTTTTAACATGTTGACAAAATTGACACACCCCAATGAACATCTCTTAGCGTGGGGAAGAAAGGGAGAGTTGAAGCCTGGTACGGTCACTGACCGAGCGAGATATGAGACTACCTTTGATGATATCTCTTACCAGAACGAACCCCTCTCTCTCTCTCTCTCTCTCTCTCCTATTTTTGTTTCGCTTCTCCATTTCTTTCACTTCCTCTCTTTTACTTTGTATCTCTCGGATACTATTCTTCGCTCTCTTTCTCCCTCTTAGGGGTAGGTTAGGTTAGGTTAGGTTAGGTTAGGTACACCAACTCCTCCACAGCTCTCTGGTAGTCAACAGAATAACTTGTCATAATGTCAAAAGTGTCTTTAGAGTGTGTTACCGCCGTGACGTCAACAATAGGCGCAGTGAAGCCACTGAACTTAATCCGAGGTCAAAGATCAATCATTCTCTGGATAAAAAAGTATATTTTCCCCTCCATCTCCCTATATATTGACCTATCTTGATCTGACTTAGTACAAAAATATTTTACGACAATCCTCAATAACAGATAGTGTCAGATATACAATTCGTCTTATTTTATTGAAGTTCTTGGGGTCAGAGGTCGTTGTTAACGCTCATAGGAGCGTTATTGGTTTGTTGCAGGAGAAATAAACCCTCAACGTTGACGCTTACCATATAATTTGGTCAAAACCTGTTAAAGAACAATTCTCATTTAACAAATGCTGTTGTCTCAGGACACATAGTATGAATAATACAATCAATATACAGTACATAGCCTGTTAACATCTTATATAACTCACATGTTATAACTGTTGATACAGGAGACAATTTGTATAATATGATCAAATTACAGTACATAAATAATACTTATTAAAGTTATTTAGAGTTTCTTAGCAGATTCTAATACGTCACGATAACTCACGTTTTAAGGTCTAGTGGTCTGAACCAACGTGTCTGTCCTGTAGAAATCGGTAGACTACCCTCGAGGGCAATTGCAGCCAGGAGGCGAGGGCCATCTGTTTCATAATGAAACACCTCAGCAAATTCGTTGTCAACACTATATCTCTTATCTCACCCTCTCTCTCTCTCACACCTAGTTTATCTTAGTGTGGTTATCCCTCTCTTTCTCTCTCTCTTCTAATTTAGCTTACTATAGCAGTAACAGTCGTTAACAGTGGAGAAAGGATAATTGCCCTCAGTCACTGTTACTGTTGGTTGAGTAGAAGACGTAAAATTAGTAGTAATAGTAGTAGTAGATCTGAAGTGAAACTAACTCGGCTAGAGTAGATACTTTTGTATTAGGATAGTTAGGTAATAAGAAGATGGAGAAGAGTTTTATAATTATTTTTATTATCATTTCTTCTATAATTATTAAACACTACGGCTGTCGGTGTCATCATCATCATCTCTTTCTCTCTCTCTCTGACTTTGAGTAATTAATCCTCTCTGAATCAGCTGGTGTCGACTTACTCATTCTTCCTAATCATCTGGTATCGACATACTTTCAATCCTTCCAATCACCTGGTGTCTAATTTCTTTCTTCCAGTCACGTGTGTCAACTTGCTTTCCTCAGTTAACTTTTTCCAATCACCCAATGTCAACCTTACTCGTCTCACTTTCATTGACACTTCCCAAACCTGCATCTTGACTTGTTCACTTACTTGCTTTCCGTCAAAAATTTTGGGGAAATTATACCAAGTCTCCCCACTAAATATTTCCGCCAAATTCTCCCTCACAGAGTTCACACGAAATTTTCACTCTGAAAATTCCTTACATGTTTTCCCGGTAAATTTTCCCTCCATAATCTTCCGCTAAACTTCCCGCCAAAAACCTCCCACCGAGACTTCCCGCCGAAACTGAGAGCCAAAACATTGAAAGGAGGAAAGACTGGGAGGTATGTGCCCTGCAGGAGCTATGCACAACAATACCTGTGATGAAGACGCACCTGCCAGCACTTCTTGTTACCTGTCAGCCTCCAGGTAAGAGAGAGAAGGACATGACACTCTCACCTGGACGGAATACACGAGGGGTCTTGTGATCTCTTTGTCTCTTTGGGGTAAACAAGTTCAGGTGTTTTTGAGAATTATCATTGATGCGACATGAAGTATTACGCGTGAGTTTATTCTTTTGCATTTCACTTAAGGTGAATATTTTATAATTTTGCTTTTATTGGTGTTTATTTATTCAGTGTAAAAAAAAAAGAGTATATCATCATTGCTATTGTTTTTTATTTGTTGTGCGATATTTCATTTATCTACATTGTTTAATATTTACTGAGATTTTCTTATTGTGGAATATATGTATCTTTTTTTTTTGGGGGGGGGGGGGGATTTTTGTACGGAGTAGTTTGTTATCGGTATGTTCATTATTTTGTTTTCTCTTTATCTTTCGTTTTAAATATAATTTATTTCAAGGACTTACACATTCGGGTGGTGTCCCTTGGTACCTTATCTATGTGTGTCTGTGTTTCGGGAATCGTGAAAAAACAGAAAAATCAGTGTTTTTTGCCTTCCTTTGTCTCAAATATTTCTCCCTCTCTTTCTCTTTCTCTCTCTGCTATATTCTTTCTATCTCTTCATCTGTCTATCTCTCACACAGGTGTCGTGGATCCGTGGATCAGACAGAGACACTAAATTCTTCCTCCTCTCTGTCTCATTACCATCTCTCTGTCTCTCAAACAGGTGTCGTGGATCAGACAGAGAGACCTACACATACTGACAGTGGGCCGCTATACCTACACGACGGATCAGCGCTTCGAGGTGATCCACTCCCCGGGCTCCCAAGACTGGATCCTCAAGATCAGTTACGCTCAGGTTCGCGACTCCGGTATTTACGAATGTCAAGTGTCCACCAAACCCGTGAGGAGTTTCGTCGTCCGCCTCAACGTGTTCGGTGAGTCACCATCGCCGGAGACGGTGTGGGTCATGTTGATTTATGTTTTATTCAGTATAAAAATATACAGGTTCAAATACAGGTGCAGATAAAAGATGCAGATACGGATTCAGATACAATTACAAATCCAGGTCCAGGTACTCAACGAGGGTTGCGTCTCTCTCTCTCTCTCTCTCTCTCTCTCTCTCTCTCTCTCTCTCTCTCTCTCTCTCTCTCTCTCTCTCTCTTAAAAACCATATAAACCACATACTGTATAGTTGGTTCTAATCCTGTGTTTACCACCTAGCGTTGCCAATCCTCTCTCTACCCGAGGTCTTAACCCCAAATACTGTACTCTGAATTAGAGGCATTCGCCCAGTGAGCCGGAGGGAGGGGAGGGGGTGTCGTTGTAAGTGTCTTTCTGTGGGGGGGGGGGGATATGTGGTACTGTTGGGTGAGGAAGGAAGTGTACAATATCTAAGTTGGGAAGATTACAATGCATATTTACACTTTCACAATACTGATGGGGTTTCCTCGGCTGAGTGTAATCGTCTAGCTCTAGCCTGATGAAAATACTAAAGTAACAATAGGATGAGAGGGGGGTGAATTCATGTTCTAATTTAGGTGTTTCTTTGTAAATGGGGGCATTTATGTTTGAATCTATATCTTGAAGAAACAGCGAAGTTTTGTTTAACCCCTGGACTACGAGATGGAACTTCTCCAGCCGAATAAAATCGTCTGGCTGTAGCCAGAATAAAGTAGAAAAGAAAACATCGTAATAAAGAGATTAATTAGCAATCAAAATAATCAGGAAGTGGGCACCACATGTTTATTTTAATACAAGCTTCATGTGAACAAAAATAGTTCAGTTGTTAAAGTGTTATCCTGCACTGAAATCTCTTCCAACTGATATAGATTTTCCGGCCTCATCCCTCTAATAGTATTCATTCTCCTTCCCATAGAGGGACAACTACCCAGACCCCCCCCCCCCCTCCCTCTCCCTCCCGCTCACCTCAATGAAAGAGAGGATTGGCAACGCTAAGTGGAGGAGCTAACTTTACCTCCATTCTTTAATTAACCTTTACATTCTCACTGTAACAATCTTGTACCTTTATAAATCCCCTATCCTCCACCCCCACCTCTTTGGTTCCTATCCACTCATTGCCTCTGAAGGTATTTCACAGCACACATCATCTTGTCGGGGTCTCGCTAATGCTCTCTGTCACGCAGTGGGATAGAAGAAGCTGTATTGTTATCATTATCAAGAATTTATGGTGCATGGATGAGGTGGGGGTTGTACCAGGTGTTAAGAAAGGATATGGTGTGTAATTGTCATGGAGATTCGTGGTTCACGTTGGAGGTTTACACCTGTGGGATTGGATACCAGTGTGGGGGAGCGGGTGGGTGTGTAGAGGTATATGTAAGGTGTGAGTGATAGTAAGTAATATTATTGATAATTGTAAAAATAATAAGAATGATAATAAAAATTATATCCTTAAAACTAGTGATAAAACTGGTAATAATAACGACAATAATGATGATGAGGAGAAGGAAGAAGAATGCTTGTTATAATTTCTTCACGTCATGCCACCGTCCAGGAGCTTTTACTAATAACAGGATGGTAGCAGAGAGACTCACATGACCAGCCAGAGATTAATAACTTACTTCCAGCGCCATTCCTCATGACCTCTGTCGTCAACGTTAATTGGATAATATTTTACTGAAATTTAGTACATAGTTGATAATGAAAGAGGATAGGGATGAATTACGTACATACAACTGACACGATGATGTGTATTGTACTAAAATTTGTGGAGTTGTATGAAAATATAACTACATACATATGAATTGAATCGAAAAGTTTATTTAGCTAGAAAAATACAGATACAGAGAGGATAATAATAACAATATTAACATGGTTGGGCCAGTTGAGAGCCTGAGCTCTCTTTTAGGCACCTGATATATACTATACATTTATCTCAAGGAAGTATTATGGAACATTTAGTATTATCTGGAATAGTACAATAGCATGGTGGTAATAAGAACATCTCAGGCTGTTGCCACGGTTATCACTTCAATATTTATTTATTTTATTACATACATACATAGTCACATAATTACAAACACACATAATTAATATGAGGGTCATCTGTTAAAACCTAAACTGCTGTACTTTGGTGGTAGAGGTTAGGTTTATATGTGTGCATGTGTGTGTGTATGTGTGTGTATAAACATTTCTTGGAACTTATACACTAAGTTACAATAAATCCCCGTTTGTCAACACACGCTGTATCCAATACACCATAAATGCGATATATTCCAGGAACTGCAGAAATGTTTGAGAGAACTCAAGTCATGAAGACACTCTCACCGTGAACACTGTAACACACACGGTCGTATATAATAAAGAAATGTTAAAATTTCTCAGAATATTAGACCAAGGCTTTAGTGACCACGGTGAACCATACTTTACGTACAGCTGCCCTCAAAACTCCCAGGACAGTTTTGTTTAAGCCTCGCGTCAATTACAGTCATGTCGGCACGTAAGGCCTGTGATCTGTAGCATCTATTTACTCAGATTCCTAATTGTGTGCTACAGAGTACCTTTAATATTAATATTCTCTAGTTATTATAATATAAAGCAGCGAACATCAAAATTTCCAGGGAAATATTTCTGGAGCGACACTTAATCAATGACATTTTTACAGAAAAAAAATAAGATACTTTTACCGAGATTTTATGTTTTTATCTTTTCGTTTTATTAATAACATACTATAAAAAACACCACAGACTTTTATCGTGTATGTATGATTCCCTTTTCATTTATTAATATAAAATTTTATGAAAAAAATACGATTACTTTTACCGATTTAAATTTTGGTTTTATTAATGTTGGAATGTAAATAAAAGGTACAAAGTAGTGTCATGATTCTTGATTTCCTTAATGTGAAATTATCAAAAGAAAAAATTACCCAAACTCATCTCAATACAAGAAGGGTTGATCTTGGTAGAGGGAAAGCCGGACAAACCGATAGAATTTGTGTGGAAAGGAGATATGACCATCGCAACCATCCCAGACCCGCGCAATAACAGCGAGGGAGGCTAAGTTATGTTGTGCTCCTACCACACACACACACACACACACAGTTCTGGGTAGTGGTTGATATCGCTTCTCTAGCTACAGCATTTGGAGGTTCTAAGGAATGTTGTGTTGGGATTAAATAATCTCCACGTAGGTAAAGATTTAAGAGTCAATACAGTTGTCACACATCAATACACTCGTTCTAGTCGCTGTTGCTGTGTCACTATATCTGTGTCACTTCTACTGTACCACCATTATCTGTGTCACTTCTACTGTACCACCATTATCTGTGTCACTTCTACTGTACCACCATTATCTGTGTCACTTCTACTGTACCACCATTATCTGTGTCACTTCTACTGTACCACCATTATCTGTGTCACTTCTACTGTACCACCATTATCTGTGTCACTTCTACTGTACCACCATTATCTGTGTCACTTCTACTGTACCACCATTATCGGTGTCACTTCTACTTTGTCACTTTTATTGTGTCATTTCTGCTGTGTCACTTATCCTGTGTCAACTTCTGCTGCCACGTTGACTGTCGTTTATTTTGGGTCATCTCTATTGTGTCACTTCTACTGTATAACTACCGCTGTGTCAACACCTTCCTAGAGTGGGTCTGAGGCAGCACCAGCACCACGCACTCATAAAACAGTGAGCCTGTACTGTAAACATCCCTTCACTCCATGTGCTGTGTTCCTGCAAAACTCCCTCAAGTGTACCCCAATTTATATATATATATATATATATATATATATATATATATATATATATATATATATATATATATATATATATATATATAAATTGGGGTACACTTGAGGGAGTATTGCAGGAACACAGCACATATATATATTTATATATATATATATATATTTATATATATATATATATAATGAAGAGGAGAACCAGGGTAAACACAACATCTTGAAGTAGGGCTTCTTTAATTGCTAACGTTTCGGAAATAATCCTTTTCCATCATCAGAGCCTAAAAAGTTTTGAAAAAGTTAAAAAATACAGGTGATATACAATAAAAACGCCATCGCTTTGTGATATGGCCTCTAGTGAATTGTTATGTTTTTCACATTAAGGCTCGTCTGAATTAAGGTAATACCCCCTGTACATTTTATTTCATACTTTTTATTTCCTGACTTTAGCTTTGTATGTAGGTCTCTCGTCATTTTTGTCGGTTTTGAAGTGGGTTGCTCTTTTTTAAATTTTTGAAGTTTATCGAAGGTAAATTTTCGTATAATATTATGTTTTTATAGTATATCACCTGTATTTTTTAATTTTTTCAAAACTTTTTAGGCTCTGATGATGGAAAAGGATTATTTCCGAAACGTTAGCAATTAAAGAAGCCCTACTTCAAGATGTTTGTGTTTACCCTGGTTCTCCTCTTCATTATAAAACTACGCTTTCCACGTAACAAGTCCATTGCTGAAGTTATATGAATATATATATATATATATATATATATATATATATATATATATATATATATATATATACGCCACGGTAGGACGCCACCCTCCGGGAGGCTCCACAAAAGTCCACATTGTCTCACTGTTCAGTCCCCAAAACTTCCTCTTCCATCAATAGTTCATTAACGGTGTATGTAAGTGCCACCATGTTTTTCACTACAACGGTATAGCAAAGTATATTTTTTTAGCATTAATCTGTTATTATTTTATTGTCTAATCATCACTACATATAACACCACCCATCGTCACTACATATAACATCATCCATCATCACTACTGTACATAAAACACCATCCATCATCACTATATATAACACCACCCATCATCACTACATATAACATCATCCATCATCACTACATATAACACCACCCATCATCACTACATATAACACCACCCATCATCACTACATATAACACCATCCATCATCACTACATATAACACCACCCATCATCACTACATATAACATCATCCATCATCACTACATATAACACCACCCATCATCACTACATATAACACCACCCATCATCGCTACATTTAACATCACTAAGGTGCGACGTTGTTTCCATTTTCCCGTGTGATTTTATCAAGATTATATATATATATATATATATATATATATATATATATATATATACAGTGTATATATATATATATATATATATATATATATATATATATATATATATATATGCAAATAAATCACTGTAGGTGTAATATTCAGAAATGTGATATTCAGAGATGTTAGAACAAAAATGACCGATCTGCCGAACAGGGGAGCATAAGTAGATCAGGCTGAAACACTCATTCCTCTTGGCGAGTTAAAACAATGCCTCCAAGCAACGCTCTCCAACAGGGGGTGGAAGCATTTTTAACTTTGGAAATTTAAAAGTACTTTATCGAATTAATGTAGACACGATTGATGAAGTTAAGGGACAATTATAAAATTTAAAGTTATTGTGGATAGTTTACCAGTTCAAAATATGTTAGGTGTGTCCCTGGGAATCTAATAAAAATACTCGAATAGGTGATGTCATGAGGGATGTTGTCTTTGACCCACCGAGGAAAGCGACCACGTGGCCTCGTCCCTTCACGGGCGTCCATCCGTGTTAGAACATATGAATGGAAGAAACTGTAGCCCGCCTATTGGCCCATACTAGGCAGTCCTGTTTACACCCAACCCCTAGCGCTCATATATACATCCAACCTATCTGTATGTTTGAAGCTATCCAGCGTATTCGAGTTAATGATGATATTCGTTAACTTGTTCTACTCATCCACTACTCTATTTCCAAACCAATGTTTACCTATTTCGAGCCTAAATCTAAATTTGTCTAATTTAAAACTATTGTTACCAGTTCGCTCCTGGTTGGATAGTTTGAGTACCTTTGTAATGTCCCCTTTGTTGAGCCCTGACTTACATTTATGCACCTCTATCATATCGCCCCTCACTTTACCTCTCTCAAGGGAGTGCAAATTAAGATGCTTTAACCTGTCTCTGTACTCAAGTTCCTAATGCCAGGGATTAGTCTTGTCATTCTCCTCTGGATTCCTTCCAAGGATTTTATATCCATTCTGTAATACTGTGACCAGAATTGAACTGCGTAATCCGAGTAAGGTCTTACAAGCGCAAAATATGCTTTTAGGATGACCTAGCTAGTCTTGTAACTAACACTGTTTTGTATGAACCCACGTACTTTATTAGCCTTGTTTCGAGCAAATACACATTGTTTACTTGGCTTAAGATTCCTACTTATCATTACTCCTAAATCTTTCTTGCAGTCGGATTTCTCATTCGATCTCAGACCGTGTTTATTTTGGGCGGATAAGAGTTTAACAGTAGTTAACAAAGCACTCCTTTTGCAGGGTCACGAGACCCTACTTGGTTGGTGGTGACGGTGGTTTTGAAGATATAGCTGGCTACTCATGAGGTGGAAACCCACCCGGCCGGTGAGGAGACAGTCCTATTTACCAAACTACCGTGACTGACCGCAGAGCTTGGATATGGTCGACCTGGTTCATCGAGTCTTCCTCCAGATCGGCTCATACAACACCACAGGAACCCACACACCTCCTTAGTCAGCTAAGGAAAAACATTTTATCAACGGGAAATGGAACCCCTTCCTCAGCTGGGGCAGGGTTCACCTGGCTGTACTGTGAGCTGGCCTACTAGGCTTAATTTGACTCTCACTTTTTTCCCCTATAAAGTAACGGGGAGTTATAGTGAGTGAACTGAATGGTCAAACTCTGGGGGCCAGAACTCCTCATGGTGTTAGTGGTTATTGGGTTCTTTCAGTTGGTTGATTTAACCAACTCCGGGTGTGAGGTCAACGACCCTATTGTTGTTGGGGCTGTAGTCTGATATGTTTAATGTATTAACAGCGATATATGGTGCAAGTAATATTTTTTTAGTATTTTATTTACGATTAACAGTGGTGTATGGTGATGTATTGAGGGATTGATCCAGATGAGTTCCTCTCTCTTGTGTGTTTGATAATTTTGTTTTACTAATTTCTCTTCTGTTCAATTAATCTCTTCTTTTATTCCATTATTGTGCTATGTAATACAAGTGTTATCGTTACCAGTGCGTCTTTTTCTCCCCAATCGCAAAGATCTCCAGTCAGAACTATGTGAATAATTTAATAATAATTGCGTTTGTGCTGGTACGGTATTCTGAGGGACGCTTCCACTGCATTACCATCCACTGTAACTCAAAAACCCGAATAGGTAGAATTCCGGCCGCTTATATATATATATATATATATATATATATATATATATATATATATATATATATATATATATATATATATATATATATAAATATATATATATATATATATATATATATATATATATATATATATATATATATATATATATATATATATAGATATATGTATATATATATATATATATATATATATATATATATATATATATATATATATATATATATATATATATATATATATATATATATATATGCAAGTAGGTAGTAGGTAGTAGGCAGCTATCAAAAAGGGAGGTACTACCGCCTGGGAAGATATTGGAAGCATAATGTGTTGTCTAATGATAGACCCTGCTGCCATAAGGTATCACGAAAATTGTGACCAAGTCCCAGGTTGCTCATCTGACTTTCTGCTTCATTTACACACAATTGCAGGGTTTCAATTGTTTCTCTTACTTTGACAGTACAACATACATAATGTTTATCATTTCTCATTCTTGATTTTTTTTTCTATTTTGTATTTATTTATGATTATGATTATGTTTAATATTTTTTTTTGTATTTTGTTATTAATATTTATTAATTATTATTATAATAATAATAGTTATTATTATTGTTATTATTATTATTATTATTATTATAATTATTATTATTATTATTATTATTATTATTATTTTTATTATTATTATTATTATTATATTTTCGCCCCCCAGGCCCTGATGTGGGTCAGTAACCTGTGCCCGGGTAGGCTTATCCCCGTTAAAAAAAAAAAAAAAAAAATTAAATCACTGTATAGGTGCGCCTGATCCAGGTATATGCTGATAACCACAAGGAAAAAGAAAACACGAAGTTCCCAAGCGCTTTCGTGTAGTGATGATTAGACAATAAAATAATAACAGTTTAATGCTAAAAAAATGTACTTTGCTGTACCGTTGTAGTGAAAAACACGGTGAAACTTACATACACCGTTAATGAACTATTGATGGAAGAAGTTTTGGGGACTGAACAGTGAGGCAATGTAAAGCCTCCCGGAAGATGGAGTCCTACTGTTGCCTAGCGGATGAGCTGCCCGGAGGGCGGCGATTCTGCTAGTATATATATGTATATATATATATATATATATATATACATATACTTCATTTTTAGTCCATTTAACACGCGGACTTTGAACATACAATCAACGACCTCACCAGCAAGGAATCGAACCCTCGACCTACTGGGTGTGACTAGGGAACGCTTACCGGCTAGGCCACAAGGACACCAAAAGCAGTTCTAGACTCTGTTATATTTCACACAAAGCCTGTTCATCGAGTTGATGGCGCCGTGAACCTCATTGGGAAACTGCCCGTGCCTCGTATGTGGTGTCAGTAGCATTTTACCGAATCCAGCTGGTATGAAACGCGAGGTACATATATATACTTCATTTTTAGTCCATTTAACACGCGGACTTTGAACATACAATCAACGACACCACATACGAGGCACGGGCAGTTTCCCAATGAGGTTCACGGCGCCATCAGCTCGATGAACAGGCTTTGTGTGAAATATAACAGAGTCTAGAACTGCTTTTAGTGTCCTTGTGGCCTAGCCGGTAAGCGTTCCCTAGTCACACCCAGTAGGTCGAGGGTTCGATTCCTTGCTGGTGAGGTCGTTGATTATATATACATATATATACACACACTTATGCGCACATAGTTGTGCGTGTGTGTATGCACATTAGCCACACACACTACCAGGTGCCACGGAGGGTCGCTTGAGGTAAGGCTGGTAGTAACAGTTTGCTCGGTCATACATCACAGCTTTTCCCATTAGCGTTTGTGTCTTGGGTGAGGCCTGTGATTCCGCTGTAGACGTACATCATAATATGTTTCCGTCAGTGTCTACCCCAGATGGTTTATCTGAGGCATTACTGAACACTTGAGTTACAGCAGCTTCCCTACACCGTCTGTGTTCAACCGCTATATTGATCCGCTTCAGTACAGTCTGTGTACTGAGTGTGACAATGCCCCACAGCCTCTGGTAATTGACTGCTATTTATTGATAATCACTTCTAAGTTGTATGACACTTAGCACTAAATAAGATTAAAAGCATAAAACGCCCTTGCTGAAATTAACTGTTCGATGACAGATTATTGATATTCTCTAAACATATTTCAATTTTGTATACACAATTTTGCGCTGGTGTTATAAATGTCAAGTTATTCAATTATTTTCAGACCTACAGATTTAAACAGCAACATTAATATGAAGCTAAACAACTCACACCAACAAATCCTCCACATGACCTCTGATTAAGGCTGTTGGAGTGTTTGTCTTATTAACACACACACACACACACCCGCGAGAGAAAGAGAGAAATCTATGACCATCCAGCAGAAAGACAATCAGATTCGTTTTCGGTTAAATTCTAACAACTTTCTACAAAATGCAAATTTTTAGACGTAAACACTAGATGTAATGCCAGAAAATATTCGTTCAGAAATTATCTTTGAATAATATATATATCCATTACATCTACTTTGTTTAAGTGCAAAGAACATAAATATACGTACGGACGTATACACATGTACACAGGTATTTACATTTACACATGCAAGTACATATACATACACACACACACATATTTTCTAATTCCTTCTTTCTCTCTCTCCATCTCTTATAATCTATCTATCTATCTATATATCTATCTATATATATATATATATATTTATATATCTATATATATATCTATATATATATATATATATATAGGTGTGTAACCGGTTGGAATTACTGTACAATAATTTCTCACTTGACTTGGGGTTTATTATTAGATGGAAATTGCAGTGGAAGCGCCCCTTTTGAGAAAAAACCCGAACCAGCACAAGAACACTTAAATTTACTAACAAAATGAATTGTCCGTGACCCGTGGAAGGATAGCGTCTGTGATTGGGATGAATGAGACACACTGTAAGATTTTGACACTTATATTCCCTCCAACATTACAGACTCAATCAAATAATGGTACACCAACATATGCGCACCTCTTAACCTGAACTTAAAACATTACTCTGGGGGATAAAAGTTATACATGATTATGAAATTATTAGAAACTCAGACAATGCCTCATTAGACAACAATAGATTCAAAGTATTAAGAAGTGTTGCTTGCACACATGAAACAGGCCTTAAGGCTTTCAACAAAATAACATCAACCATTGAGGGAATGGTATAAAAAAATAAGAGATTATTAACTCCACCACGAATAGGCCTAAAGGGCACTCAATAGAATTATGTTACACCAACAGATGCAGGCCTTAAGGGTTTTCAACAAACTAATATCAATCACTGAGAAAATGGTATTAAAAAATAAGAAATTAATAGCTCTGCGATGAATAGGCCCTAAGGGCACTCAATAAATTTATATTACCCCAGCAGATGCACACCTCCTAACCAAACTTAAACACTACTCTGGGGAACAAAGGTTTTACCCGAGATTAGAATTATAAAGAAATCTTAAATGCATGAAAGGAACTAAATCACAGTATCACTTACAACAGAGAGGAGGAACCTCATCTGAAAAACAGTTCCCTCATTCTCTGGCATCAATTAGTGACACAAACATTAAAAAACAATACTATCAAAATTATTTAAGCGATATTAACTACACACAACATACATCAGTAACTGAAAAAATAGTGTTAGCTACACACAAAAATATTATCACTGTTATTAAGAAGTTACTGAGTCCACCAATACCCGTGAACCATGCTTCCTAACCTTACACATAGATTCCATCTGCACTCCGTAGTTTTTTAAGGCACAACCAACAGTCACCCGTAGTTTAAGGCCCAAACCAGCCTTTCTCGACCTTGGAAAATGTACCTCTAAGTTCCACTAGACTCTTGGCCCCAGTGTGTGGCCCTGTATTCACTCAGCTGGCTTCACTTTACCCCCAGTACATCCATGAACGGAAGGGAGTGAGCCAATCAGACCTTGTACAGTTGAGAGAAGCTTTAGCTTCCTGTTAGTAAAAGGTTTTCACTAAGCTGCTTGAAGATATGTGGTATTTTGAGTCGAGGTAGAGGAGAGCTGATGACCCCAAACGATCGTCACGTCGTTAGATGGGCACCCAGACAGCTGGTTTCACTCCAACTCTCACCATACTCAACAGGTGGCTCAAACCCAGGCCAGTGGACGGTCATACAGCTCGATTCACCACTAGTTCATACCGCCAGTGGACGTTAACATACCATAGACGTTTCACACCGCGTGGGCTCTACAGAACCCTGAAAAAACCCGGGCTGTTTGCTATTTTCTCACGTCACCGTTTGTTCCTTCCGCCCTATCTAGCTTTGTCTGAGATTGAATACACCTTACTTGTTAATACTGGTGTTAAATAAACGAAGGAACCAGTTCACGCGATCTGTCTCTCCTGGGTACAGAACAGAGATGGTCCTCTGGCTTGACCTCTCTCACAACTCCCCAAGCCATGCTTGCTCACTGGTTCACGCTTTTCAGGAGTGACTTATTAACCAGACGATTAACAGCTTAATTAGGACGTACGCAACATTTTCAGACTGGGAAACGATCTGTGATTATTTTCATTTTAATAACCGATATTTAATTTCATGATTCGCGTCCCTATTAACTCGGTAAATTACATTTAATATCGTATAGGCCTAGTTCCAGAAAAACTCACTACGTGCGGGAGCGCTTCCTTCCCTCAGACGACCTTGAAACTCAGTATCGCCAATGGTGCGGCATTTGAAATTACACTGAAATTTCTGAATATTACAATCGACCCCTCTAAAAAAAGACAGCACTGTCCTCATGTGCTGAGAAAAAGTATGGAACGACCCCCCCCCCCCAGAAAAGACTTGTTCTAAATACTGCATCTCACCCCTGTAACGTGCTAAACGCAGCATTCCCGTCTTTTCTTCTCCCCTTCTCTCTCCCGCTAACACTCGACCCCCCTAAAAAAAGACAGCACTGTCATTATGTGCTGAGAAAACATGCATACGACCCCCTAAAAAAAATTTCTAAGAAACTGCACCTCACCTCTGTAACGTGCTAAACGCAGCATTTCCGTCTTCTCTTCTCCCCTTCTCTCTCCCGCTAACACTCGACCCAACTAAAAAAGACAGCACTGTCCTCATGTGTTGAGAAAATATGCATAGCACCCCCCTAAAAAAAATTTCTAAGAAACTGCACCTCACCCCTGTAACGTGCTAAACGCAGCATTTCCGTCTTCTCTTCTCCCCTTCTCTCTCCCGCTAGCACTCGACCCCCCTAAAAAAAAACAGCACTGTCCTCATGTGCTGAGAGATCAACTTAGAAGCCACCTTCAAATCTGCATTATTCCAACTCGCAGCCAGCAATTCCATTTCATACCTAACCCAAATTAAAACCAACCAGAACATACAAGCTCCCCTTTTGCCTGGCCCTTAAGCTAGAGAACCAATGTCAAAATTAATACACAGTCCAAAGCAAACATGCTCTCCTTTTGGCCTGGCCCTTAAACTAAGAGGAACCAGTGTTAAAACAATACTCAGTCCACACGAACACTCTCACGTCTTCAACGATCGACTCAATCCACGTCTCCGAACCTCATGCCGGCAGACCAACCCCCTGACAATGCACCAGTCCATATTAGTGAGGCCCTGGCCATTACAACCGTACACTCAATCCCACTCATGACTGCAACTCAATCCCGCTCATGACAGCAACTCAATCCCGCTCATGACAACAACCACTACTCAATGCACATCTCTGACCTAGCCATCTCTCCAATCCCCTCTACCCTACCCACGACTCCTCCAATGGGCGTGGTCGTTGTAGCGGGCGACGACGTCTTGAACACGTTCGGCGATGACAATCCTCTGTCTTGGCCTGCCACTTCTTGGAGAAGGACTGAGGGTGAGCTGGGACACAAAAACAGAGGGGGCGTCCATGCAAGACCTGGGCAGGGGAGCGTCCGGTGTAATTGGGTGTGTTGCGGAGCTGAAGGAGACCCCGGTCGAAGGCCTCACAGTCAATATTCCCAGAAGGGGCCACTTTGAGGATGAGGTGCTTCAGGGATTTGACAGCAGCCTCAGCGTGGCCATTGGACTGCGGGTAATGGGGCGATGACAACACATGCCGGACTCCCGAACGGTCGAGGAACGCAGCAAAGTCCTGGCTTGTGAACTGGGGCCCTCCGTCGGTTCGCAGGCGCACAGGAACGCCCACGTCACTGAAGTAGTGGCGGAACTTGCTGATGGTGGCGGCAGACGTCGTATCATTACCGCACTTGATGACAACCGTCCAACCAGAGAGACGGTCGACGATGACAAGGAAGGACTTTCCTGACACACAGAAAAAGTCGGCCGACACAGACTCAAAGCGGCGGGTGGGGTTGTCGTCACTCATGAAGGGTTCCTGCTGCCGGCTGGGTTGTAGAACTTGGCAGGGCTCACACGCATGGACAGCATTGGAGATGTCGGTGTCGATGCAGGGCCAGAACACAGTCTGTCTTGCACGTCGTTTGGTGGCCTCAGCTCCGCGGTGACTGTCGTGAAGGCGAGTCAAGACGTGGGGACGTGAGGCAGCAGGGACAATTACACGTGCTCCGTAGAGTTTGTCGCGGAGTTTCCAATACGGGAGCAGGGTGTTGTGAAGGTCGTAGCGGTTGCTAGGGAATCCGTTCATCACGCACTCGACGAGTCGGACGTAGGAAGGGTCATCTCGGGCCGCTGTTCGAAGATCCTCCATTGCCTTGTTGTCATCTGGTGACAGGTCCGATCGAAGGGATTGGACAGCGTGTAGGGTGACCACAGTCCTGACGGAAAGAGCGAGGTCGGCGTCGAGTACCTGGTCTTCTGGAGTAGAGCGGCTGACAGGAGAGCGGAATAAGGCATCAGGGATGCAGAGCTCCTTACCAGCACGCCCCGCTGCTGTGAAGATGTACTCCGAGAGCTTCTCCTTCAGACGCTGGAGGCGAGGGTTCTCAACGGCGTCAAGCGTGTAGTGGTTGAGGTTCGGGACGAGCGGGCGATGGTCGGTCACTAGGTGGAAGTGTTGCAGGCCTATGAGGTAAAACCTGCACTTGGACGTCGCCCAAACCACATCCAACAGCTCCAGCTCAATAGTGGCATAGCGCGTTTTGGTGTCAGCGAGAAAACGCGAGCCACACCGGACGAGCCGGAACTGCCCTCCACCATGATCCTGCAGTAGGGCGTATGCCACGCAGTACAAGCGTGAGGCATCTGTCTGCAGAACCGTCGGCAGGGCTGGGTCAAACATGGCGAGGACAGGTGGACTAGACAGGGCCTGTTTCACTTGCTGGAAGGCCTTGTCGTGGTCGGGAGTCCACAGGAATGTCCTCTTGGGGCTCATAAGGGGGCGGAGTGGTTGGGCAGCTGCGGAGATGTCCGGCGAAAACTCTGCTAACTGGTTGACGAGACCCATGAAGGACCTCAAGTCGGTGAGGTTGGCAGGGGTGGGAAAATCCGTGATAGCGCGGACCTTGTCCGGGTCAACAGCAATACCATTCCCTGAGAGGGTGTACCCACAGAAGTCCACTGAAGAGCCGGCCAGAACAAACTTGTCGGCATTTAGGGTGATGCTGTGCTTCCCGCACCTGTTGAGTACCTCGTAGATACGGCGGAGGTGATCCGTGTAGTCTTCGTCGTACACGAGTATGTCGTCGACCACTTTCACGCAATTTGCCAGACCTTGTAGAGCCATATCGCCTCGAAGGCAGAAGGCATCTCCTGTAGCGGCGAATCCCATGCGGGGTCATGAAAGTTGTAAGTGGTCGGTCTTATTCGGCGAGCTCTATCTGCCAGTATCCACACAGGGCGTCCATCGTTGTGAAGAAGTGCGCCTTCGGGGTCACATTGAGGATAGCTGCAAAGGGCGTGGGAGAAGGGTGTGCAGGACGAGACACCTGGCTGTTGAGCTTGGAGAGGTCAGTGGTGATCCGATCACCACCTTTGGGTTTTGCGACGACTACCATAGGGTAACACCATGGAGATGGGTTATCACCGGCTGGTGCAATGATTTCTTCGGCGACCATGGATTCCAGCTCGTTTTTGACCGCATCACGGAAGGCCTGGAGGACCAGTCGAGGGGTGTAGATGGCGAAGGGCTTCGCATCGTCCCTCAAATGGATCCTCATGGGGGGGCCTACCATCTTCTTGAGAGGCTTGGATTCCAGAGCGGACTTGGTCATCAGAACGTCGCTGAATTCCTTCAGGAAGTACTTCCGAGCTTCCGAAGGAGAGGTGTCATTGGCAAGAGGTAGGGGTAGGGCTACAGCAGGGTAGTTTCTGCTCCCTTCGCGCACCCTGTTGGCGTGTATTACCTCGAAAATCGGTTTGAAGAAGCCCTGGGAGGTGATGGCCAACTCTTGGTAATGTCTGTAGGTCAGCAAAGGAGTTGGGAAACCATTACGCTCATCAATCCAGGCTTGACAAGACCTGTTGCCAAAGGTGATCTGTGCTTGGAGTGAACCTAGGGCAGGGGCCATCTGTGAACCATCTGCCGTGAAGCGGAGGTCCTTGGAAGGCGGTCCTAGATCGCTTGGAGAGAGCCCCAAACATTGCAAATGCTGGGGGCCGATGACTGTAGCATCAGCGCCGGTGTCGGGCAGCATCTCGAGACAGGAAGACACACTGCCGTAGGTCACAATAACGCTGATGTGCTGCGGAACTTTGGTTCCGGGACGCGAGGAGGAGTACACCTTCCTAAAATGGGTCGGGCGTTGTCCAAGGTCGTCGTGCCTCTGATTTTGCGACTGTGGGCGGCCCTCACTGGTGGAAGGGCGCTGCTGCTTCCGCCGATGCTGTCCCTTGGGTTTGTTGGTCGGGCAACACTTGTCGTAGTGGCCCAGACGACCACACACATTGCACTGGACGCGTTTGGCTGGGCACCATACTGTAAGTGACCAGTGGCCCTTGCGGTCACAACTGTCGCAGGTAGACTCAGTAGATGGACATACCTGTGTTTCGTGCTGCCTACCGCAGCTGTTGCAAAGGGAGGCGGGCGTGGGCGTGGTGGGCGTTGGCGTTGGGGCAGACTTCTTGTCTTTCTTGTATTGGGACATAGCCCGTACGGCTGTAGGGGGAGCTCGGATGGCAGAGGTAGTACACCTGGCAGCCTCATAGGAGCGGCATACTGTCAATACATCCTTAAGAGAGGAGGAAGAGTCGAGGGAGGTGAGGCGTTGGACAAGCTCCTCGTCCTGACTCCTCTCCTCCCTCATAAGCTTCATCAGAGCAATTGTCTCTGAGGACGAGGCTGAGGGTCGAGGGGTGTGGCTGGGAGAGGGTGAGGCGTCCCGCTCTGACTGGTCATCCATCTCTGAAGAGCTGTCATCCGTCTGATTCATCCGGGCGCTAGGGACACCCCTGCGTGAGGCCCGGGGCATAATTACTTTATCTGTATATTGTATCTTAAATCAGTGTTGACCGGTCAGCCCGTCGTATCAACCAGATCTGAGACAACAAAATGAATTGAATACACAGATAAGTAACTTATATATATATATATATATATATATATATATATATATATATATATATATATATATATATATATATATATATATATAATATATATATGAAGAAATGACCGCGGTCAGTTTGTTCGTGCGTGGGTTGGTGTGTGTAGGCGCGGTGGAGCGCGGAGGGAGGCGAGGCGGTGGGGGGTGAGCTGTGGGGGGTGAGTTACCCTGGAGGCAGCCTGGGACGGTCGCGCTGACGCACCCACTCATCACAAATGCCCTATATCAGCCTTACAACAGCTAACCGGCCAATGTACTGACAGACTGAGACCTCTTAGAAGTGTAGCGGGGTACAGCCCGCACTATGGCGCTAATATTAGAATTGTTAAAACAATGTACCTAGGCTATATAAGATCTCTGATAGATTACCACGCACCAGCCCTGGTCATTCGTGACGGAGAAGGTGTTGACAAGCTCGAGAAAATGCAAAATAAAGCCCTCAGAATTATCCTAGGATGTCCCATGAGCACTAAAGTACTTAATATGAGGAAAGAACTAGGTATACCCCGTGTTAAAGATAGAATAATTGAAGTCAACCTCATGATAGCCCTGAGGCTTCTGCGTGGTGATCCTGATAACATTGTTTCCTTAAAATTGCTAGAATGTATGAACCATGGGACTACTGAGTCTAAATGGATCCAAACTACAGCTGCACATTTGAAGATGTTTGGACTAGACCACCTGTACAAAGTTGAGACACAACAGCGCCTCCTGCCACCCTGGCGGACAGTTCCCTTCGATATCACAATACCGACGTATCCGCCTAAAAATTTAATTATACAAAGCATTTATCTCCAAAACACTGCCAAATTGAGAGCTCTTGAACACATACACACTCTACAGACTGATGATAATATCACACAGACCATCTGCACTGATGGATCTCTAAACACCGCCTGTGGAAGGGCTGGAAGAGGTATTGTTGTGACTCAACCTGACGGTAATATAATTGAGAAAGGAGTTAGAATTAACAACTGGGCATCCACTCTACAAACTGAATTAGTTGCCATACTCACAGCTATTAAATTCATTGAAACCACTGTTACTGACAGTCTCATCATCACTGACTCTCTATCCTCACTACTTGCCCTTGGCACCCTCGACTCAGGTTGTCACGCTCTTGTCTCTGAAGCCAGACACAAATATGCGTGCCTTGTTTACCGGGGTGTCAAGGTTAAAGTGTTGTGGATCCCCTCTCACATAGGCCTCATAAAACATGACAGAGTTGATGCCCTCGCCAAACTCGCGTCTAACAAAGACACCGTTGAATACAATTTGGGTCTGTCAAAAAGAACCCTTAAAACTGTAATTAGGAAAGAACTTATTGATGAGTTTGACGCAAGTGGACAAGTGCAAACAGGCACTAGTCGATCCATAGGTTACCCTGATGAGATGTATCAAGTGAAACATGTATATGGAGCAAGTAACAAGATCACTAGATTACAAGATGTTGTAACCGCTAGATTAAGGTTAGGATATAAGTACCTTTGGCAGTATGTTCCTCAAGCAGATGTAAACAAAACTAAATGTAAAGTGTGTGGCCATGCATATGGCCACACACTTGAACACTACGTCCTCGACTGTGTGAAGATAGAACCTTTTAGGGACAGGTCCAAGCACACTGTGTGTGAAATGGCACAACACTTCATCTCTAATGGCAAGATAGCCGACATATTAAGATTGTATCCACTTTTTTGCACTTAGTAACTATATCACTTCTCATGTACAGAACCAAATACGCAATGTGCTTGAATACCTCTCACGTAAATGTGAATAACAAAGTGTGAGGCCAGACATACTGCCTCACACGCCTGTACTCATGCATTTGTGAATAAGTTACCCTTTATGTATAGAACTAAACAAATAATGTAAATGAAATACTGTGTAACATTCAGTGCCATAATATCCTGACAACGGGGGTTAATTATTATGACCCTTTGTAAACTCTACTCTGTAATCCTTTTGCACTACCACTCACAGGATGAGTGTGGGGTGCACAATAAAGTAGCCGCTGCAAGCGGCAAAAAAATAAAATCAGGGAATCCTTTAAAACAAGGACACACACTTTAACACTACACACACACGAGGGGCACTTAAAGACACTTCACAGGAAATTGCGGTCACTGCACACTGCTCAAAACTCGTTGGTCATTCAAACGAATTTTGGGGGGAGACAATGGCAACGGATGACGGAGTTGACGGAGGAGGTCTACCGGCCTTGATTTTACACGAACGCACTTATTTCCATTTAATCGATCACTTATTTTCACTGCGCAATGGAGATGTTCGGGGTACTTGGTTCTAACTACATGGGGCGAACATAAACACCTGTAGAGTTCTGTAGGTTCTTATTAACAGAAATATACAGGAGTGCGCTTACAAGCGCAGGTAGTCCTTACACTCCTATAGGGTCAACTGACCTCACTCTGACCTTTCAGGTGATATGTGGTAAGTGGTACATTAGCAGCTTCCAGATGTCGCCAGGCACATTTATCTAAGCGTGTGGTGACATGAAACAGGGGCATTGCCACACGCTACTGACTAGAGAAATAATGTGTATATATAGAGTACATACATGGTATACATACAACATACATAATATACATACATAGGCCTAGTTCCAAAAGCTCTCACTACGTGCAGGAGCGCTCTCTTCCCTCAGACGACCTTGAACTCAGTATCGCCAATGGCGCGGAGTTTGAAATTACACTGAAATTTTTTAATATTTCATATATATATATAATATTCAGAAGTTTCTGTGTGATATTCGGAGACATTAGTGCATAGATATCCAAGATGCCGATACGCTGAGTCATTCTAAGATGGGGAAACATTTCACTGTTTACACAGATAACAAACTACTCAGTCACCGAGAGAAGGCTAAGCTAGGTGCCGAGGAAAGTAGGTGGAATGGGGATCTCGAGCAGTTTAACTTCACTATACAGTACAAGCTGGGGAAAAACAACACGGTGGAGGATACTCTATCTAGGATCCCGACGGAACAGGAGGAAGATAGTGAGGAAGAGCATACAGCTATGCAGGTCGTAGAGGAGAATGGGGCAGAGAAGGAAGGAACAGTGGACGATAGATGGGCTGCGTAGGGAGCAAGAAGGCATGAACTATAATAAAAAAATGCGAAGATGGCTGGCGGGAGAGCTGCTGGAGGACGAGGTACAAGTAAAGCTCCAAAATGATGACTTCTGCAGGTTGTACCGAGTGAGGCAATCCCTGATCTTAAGAGAAGAGGTTGTCTGGCATAGAATGCACGAAGGAAAGAATCTATGGGGGGAGGTGCCAGCATTACCTCCAAACTTGCAGGAGGCTTTGATTAGAGCCTGCCACGACGTGTTTGGGCATCAGGGGCGAGATCGCACTCTGTCGCTGGTGCAGGAGCGAGGGTTCTGGCCAGGCATGGGAGAAATGGTGAGGGACTACATAGCCAGCTGCGAAAGGTGTGGCATGGCAAATGAAGTACCAAAATCCCCAGCTGCATTTAGGGACGATTGAAGCTGCCAAACCATTAGAGACGCTGGCCGCAGATTTCACCTTGCTGGACAAGCGGCAAGGAATGGAGAATGTCATTATAATGATTGGCATATACAGTCGTTACACTTGGGCCTTTCCTACCAAAGACCAGAAAGCCTCGACGAATGCACAGATCCTGGTGAATCGGATCTTCGTGGCAGTGGGTGCCCCTGAGCGATTTCTGATCGATTAGGGCAGAAATTTTGGCAGTGCATTGGTCCGACACACTCGTGCCACCTTTGGGGTGAAGAAAATCCGGACGTCAGCATACCACCAGCAGGGAAATGGTATGGTGGAACGGTTCAATAGAACCCTGCACGGTCTGCTAGCCACCTTAGAGGAGGAGGAAAAGAATAAATGGCCCGAGCATCTGCAGGCAGTGGTGTCACGATACAACGCAATTCCGCACCCCACGACGAGGTTTTCCCCATTCCTCTTGTTTTATGGGAGAGAACCAAACCTGCCATTTGATCTTAGGCCAGAGGTAGACCCAGAGCCGGTAGATGAGTGGGTGATGGTGATCAGAGACTGGCAACGGAGGTTGCAGGAGGCCGTGGAGATCAATGTGCGGAGATGCAAGGAAATAAACCGAAGGAAATGAGAGGAGAAAGCCCACAAGAGTAACTGGGAAGTAGGCTACGAGGTCTTGTTGAGGAACAATGCAAAAATAAGCCGGTGTAAGCTCCAAAACCATTGGTTTGACACGAGATGGCACATTGTCAAGGTCCTAAATCCTAGGCCGGGCTTATACAGCATTAAGCCCAGTGGGGAAGTAGACCTGGACGCGAGAGTGGAAAACCGGAGCAACTTGAAGGCTGCTCCACCCCTAAGGCATCCGGGAGACCCGGTGATGGATGAATCTGAAGATGAAGAGGAGGGGCCCCCACTCCAGTTGGGCATGATGACGAGAAGTAGACAGGCGGCCAAGGATGAAGCGAGCAAGCAGAGCAGAGACTAAGGACTAAGGGAGTTGGAAGAGTCATGAGTAAGGCAGAGAGAAGTGGAGAGATGGCTAGGTCAGAAAGGTGCGTTCAGTTGTGGTTGATGTCATGAGCGGGATTGAGTGTACGGTTGTAATGGCCAGGGTCTCACTAATATGTACTGGTGCATTGTCAGAGGGTTGGTCGGCCGGCATGAGGTTCGGAGGCGTGGGTTGAGACGTGAGAGCGTTCGATTTGGACTGAGTATTATTTTTGACTCAAGGGCCAGGCAAATGGAGAGCGTGTTTGTTTTGGATTTGGTATTATTTTGACTTTGATTCTGCTCAAGGACCAGGCAAAAGGGGAGCGTGTTTGTTTTGGATTTGGTATTATTTTTGACATTGGTTCCTCGAAGCTCAAGGGCCAGGTAAAAGGGAAGCGTGTTTGGTTTTGGTTGGTTTTAATTTGTTGACAAGTTCTCTAGTTCAAGGACAAGACAAGAAGTAGAGTTGCTGGCTGCGAGTTGGAATCGTGCAGATTTGAAGGTGGCTCTAAGTTGTTCTCTCAGCACATGAGGACAGTGTTGTTTTCTTTTAGAGGGGGAGAGTCGAGTGTCAGCGGGAGAGAGAAGGGAAGCCGGAAGTTGGAGGACGGAAATGCTGCTTTTAGTATGTTGCAGGTGTGAGATGGGGGGGTCGTGGCAGACTTTTTCTCAGCACGTGAGGACAGTGCTGTCTTTTTTTAGGGGGGTCGATTGTAATATTCAGAAATTTCGGTGTGATATTCGGAGACATTAGTGCATGGATAACCAAGATGCCGATACACCGAGTCATTCTAAGCCACGTGACAGGTTGGCCAAGCGCCAACAACGCCTCTCCCAAGCGGACGGAGACTTCCGGAACTATTCCTATATAATATTAAATGTAATCTACCGAATCGACAGTTATTAAATTTAAAATTATTATAGATCTTTTCTCAATGTAAATAGGTTACGTGTGTCCCAATTAAGCTACCAGTTGTGCGGAAAAAATGTCACGTAGGCCCAGGCTCTCGCCTTGGGAAAGCACGAGGCTGGCGGATCCTCAGTCTGACGACAGAGCTTGATCAGACAGGGCGGTCTGAGCGTCAGTGCAGGAAAAACGCTCACATGGTCTGGTCTCTGCCCGCACATGTCTCCAGTGTAGCAAGTACGTCTTATTCGATTTCAGACAGGGATTAGATAGGGCAGTGATGGAAGTTAACAATAGCTAACAGTGAGTTCATTGCAGGGTTTCGGCAGAACCTACTTGACTGCGATTGATGACTGCCGTTCACGATTGATGATTGTCGATTGTCGCGATTGGAACGATCGGAGCAGGCTTGTCACTGGTTAGCAAGGTTTTAGCTGGGATCTCTTTAGTGAACGAGTGCCCCCGACAACTAAAACTACGTGGGACCAGTTTCAGCATTGGTTGATCAGTTCTTCCCACTTGGGTTCACAACACCATGTGTCTTCGGTCAGTTAGAAATATTATCTACCGGACGGGAAACACAAATCATTTGCCTGTCTTAATTAAAAGTTATTATCACTAACACATAAAAAGTTAATCATTCTTATTCTCTCATGGTACATTAAGGGGTTTTATCATATATTCACAAGATATTATTTCTCTAGACCAAGAAACCATGATTTCTGTTCGGGAACAGATGATCGTTTGCGCTGATTACGAAGGCGGAATCTGTAATTTTCAACTACTTGAAGGACTTCTTGAAAGCGCTCCTCATCCCTGGCAACATTAAGAAAGTCATGGCAAAGGTTTACACCACGCTCTGCGCCGTACAATGAAAAAAAGAAATACCACTACCCCGCAATGCCTGGAGTGTTTGAGGAGTGCCAGCAGGAGATGGCTGACTTCTTCCGTGAATCTCTAGCCCATCCATTTACACGTGGCGACTACAAGGAGCTGGTAGAGCTTTGTCTGCTGCTTGTAACTAAAGGATCCGAGCCACTGAACTTCACGATGGTCTACCCCGGCGCCCTTCACAAAGCAAGGTGGATGGCTAAACTGCTCTATACCCTCAAGATTGTTCTTTTGTCAGGCCAGATAAAAGAGCAGTTTCCCAAAGCCGAGGTTGTGACTAAAAGTCAAATGAGCAAGTTAGAACGGTTTGCTGTGTTCACAGTCGCTGTTTATGTCCCATGGTGGATTGTTTGCCCCGTTCCAGCAAGTGCGCCACTGAATGACTTGAATTTGGTCGAAACCTTGGCTGAATTTGCCTCATATGACGCCACAATAGTTGACAAAGCACGTGTGGCACTCGGTAGACACACTTGGTACCTAACTGAGGAGTTGGCCCCACTGGCTCTGTTCTCAACCCAAGTACAAGAAAGGACAAAAGAGGAGATGAGGAAGGCCCTTCTTTGCCATGAAGGCACTGAAGTTACTAAGAGAGTGGGGCTCAATCATGGGGGCTATGGAAAGCCATATCTTCCCCCTGTCCCAGAAAGTGGCACTGCCCAGGTGGACCTAATTGGGCCTGACTCAAGTCGGTTCTTCACCATTTAAGGCATGCGCTATCAGTTTCTCCACAGTCCAGCCAGTGAATGGGCGGATCATGACGACTACCTAAACATGAAACGGGTTGTGGACAAGCTTCAGGTCGTCAATGAGGCTGCAGAGCGTGGTGTAAAACTTTGCCATGACTTTCTTAATGTTGCCAGGGATGAGGAGCGCTTTCAAGAAGTCCTTCAAGTAGTTGAAAATGACCGACTCCGCGTTCCTAATCAGCGCAAACGATCATCTGTTCCCGAACAGAAATCATGGTTTCTTGCTCTAGAGAAATACTATCTTGTGAATATATGATAAAACCCCTTAATATACCATGAGAGAATAAGAATTATTAACTTGTTTGTGTTAGTGATAACAGCTTTTAATTAAGACAGGCAAATGATTTGTGTTAATATCCCTTATGGTGGTTGTGTAATCTCATATATAGGCGCGTATGCCGTATAAGCAAAATCGCTATTTTTCACATTGCTGGTGCTCACTCATATATGCATGAATCTGCAAAAAATTAAACGTGGGTATTTTTTATGTCAATACACAACACTAAAACTTTGATCAGCATTGTAGGACCACTTTTTTTTTTTTGGAGGGCAACGGTCACACCCTAATGTTGGTGTACCTCCAACACTACAACCACAATCAATAATTATTGATTGTGGTTGTAGTGTTGGAGGGAATAGAAGTGTCAAATTTTACAGCGCGTCTCGTTCACCCCACTCACAGGTGCTATCTTTCAACGGGTCACGGGGATATTATTGATGTAATTTACGTGTGTTTGGGCAGGTTCGGGTTTTTCTCCAAGGGGCGATTCCACTGCATTACCATCCACAATAATAAAAAAACCCAAGTCAAGTGAGAGAATTCCGACCGGTTACACACACACACACACACACATATATATATATATATATATATATATATATATATATATATATATATATATATATATATATATATATAAATATATATATCTTGATAAAATCACCTGACCTCATGATTTGTAAGGTCATCCTGTGTACATAAGCTCTCTCTCACTCTTTGTAATTCAGTTGCCTCTGAAGATGTCTTTAGTAAAGACGAAAGCTAAGGTTCTCCATTATTTCCCTTCTCCCCGTGACCTCTCTCAGCACGAGTTTGGATTAACGAGTGTTTAACTGGAGTTAATGTAATTACTCCTTGGCGGCGTAATGTACATTTTCACATCTCTTCAGATACGTTAATATAAAGAGCTTTTATCTTGGTGATATATATATATATATATATATATATATATATATATATATATATATATATATATATATATATATATATATATATATATATATATATATATATATATAAGTTACGGTTTTATTCCGGAATCGGTTATTTTACAAACTGACCGGCATGCATATTGGTAATTTTGCAAAATAACTTACAAACAGAGAACCTAAACAAACCTAACCTTATCGCTGAATAAGGTTAGGTTAGGTTAGCTTAGACTACGTTAGGTTAGGCTAGGATGGCTCGTGTAGTTTTATGCACAGTTAAGTGGACTTGTTTTTTTTCTAACTCTGCACTTTGTGTTGTCCTAACCATAAGGTTAGGTTAGTTTAGGTTGTTTGTTTGTAAGTTATTTTCCAAAATTACCAATATGCATGCCGGTCATTTTGTAAAATAGCCGATTCTGGAAAATAAACGTAACTTATATATATATATATATATATATATATATATATATATATATATATATATATATATATATATATATATATACATATATATATATATATATATATATATATATATATATATATATATATACATATATATATATATATATATATATATATATATACACAACATCACCAGGATAAAAGCTCTTTATATTAACGTATCTGAAGAGATGTGAAAATGTACATTACGCCGCCAAGGAGTAATTACATTAACTCCAGTTAAACACTCGTTAATCCAAACTCGTGCTGAGAGAGGTCACGGGGACCCCTGTTTGACCTCTAACTGTGACCTAGCCTTGCTGCAATTACAACCGGAAGCTTTTGAACTTAGCTTTGATAGTAATTCAGCAAATGCGGGAAGTTCCAGTGGGTCTGAAATTTCTTTTCGGAATATTGCCATGAACTTGGTGGAGTCATGCATAAATACATAGAGTATATACATACATACATTTGTAAACATAGATTTATTCATATACATATACATGCGGTGTCATGTTTGTCTTTACAGAAAGTCAAAACGATATATATATACACACACACACACATATATATATATATATATATATATATATATATATATATATATATATATATATATATATGTATATATATATATATATATATATATTTTTTTTTTTTTTTTTTTTTTTTTAAGGGGATTAGCCCACCCGGGCACAGGCCACTGACCCAAATCAGGGCCGGGGGGGGGGGGGGGGGGCGAAAAGTTAATAATAATATTAATAATAAAAATAATAATAATAATAATAATAATAATAATAATAATAATAATAGTAATAATAATAAAGAACCGTAAAGAAATACAAGAATTAAAAAAAGATCAAAATTGAGAAACAATATATGTATGTTGTGTTGTCAATAGTAAGTGAAACAATTGAGACCCTGCATTTGTGAGTAAATGAGGCAGAAAGTCAGATAAGCAACCTGAGACTTGGTCACAATTTTTGTGATGCCATGTGGCAACAGGGTCTACCACAGGCAACACATAATGCTTCCAATATCCTCACAGGCCGTAGTACCTCCCCGTTTGGTTGCTGCCTAATACCTACTACCTTCTAAATATATATTATAATGAGGCGGATCTTAAGTAGAAATAATAGTAAGAATTTATAGTTGTAGGATTGTAAAGTCAGGAAGATTGGTAGCGTGGCCGATTAGTTATTTAACTGTTAATATATTCTTAGGGGGAAAACTTTTAAACACCAATCTAAGTACACCCATTTATTATTCACTCAATGGCATGTACACATTAATAGATCATTATATTTATGTTACTACACATTGACTCTCGGAAAACAAAAATGAAATGGTTACACTTCCCACCATAAGTAACTCACCCTTGGATCGCTCTGACACTAACTCAAATGTGACCTGAAGGAGGCCCAGAGGCTGGAGAAGCTGTGTGCAGGTGTTGCTGGACTCTGTCTCCTGTGGCAGACTCTGCTAGCTGGAGCTCGGTGCTGGGAAGGGAAGTCTCCCTCTGGGAAGGAGCTGTCGGCCCCTTTCCTGCTATAATAGTAATCCGAATGCTAATGTCCCATGTAAGAAGCTGCAGGCTCTTATATTGACAGTCACGAGCCGGAAGATGTCGTCACTAATCTGGGTGTGTCTGGCCAGGTGACAGGTGTACTGGCTGGAGGGTAGCTTCTTGAGTAACACGGTTATGTCGCCGTGTTAAGTTAATCGCGTGGCAGTGAGAATTCTGGTTCATTGTAACCGTGACCACTCTTGGGTCATGTCTGGACAGCTGTGTTTGTCCAAGTGTGTTGTCATGTCGCCGGTCGGTAATGCTTCCTAACTATTACCACCCGGGTGTGTCTTTCCAGGTGTAGTTTCTTGAGTAACATAGTCATAGGGCCAGGTTATTCAGGTACCTTGTGGCTGTGAAGTCTCCTGGGTCATGTCTTAATCTCCTTGTAGGGTATGTTGAATCGGCTAGATTGTCCAATTAACCAGGCCTTTCACATATATTTATTATTTGGGTTTAAGTAACGAAACCCAACTGTAGTTCCTTGTTTTATTATAAAAGGATTGTATCTATAATTCCTGAGTGTAGATCGACCGTAAGTTCCACTATATATATGAGTGAATGAGAAAGGGACGGCGTTTATGTAATATAAACGTTGATCACGTCCAAACGATATAAGTTGCTGTGAGTGACTGAGGGCCTCGCAGTGCGGCCTTACATACAATGCTGACTATGGGCTTCTTCCCTCTTGGGAGAGTTGCCCTCTCACGTGTACCGTTCATGTCTTACTCATAGACAGTGGAAAGTTACAGGGTGGTGAATCTGAATATAATATCAGATGTATTGACCCATGTATATAATATGTTCTGTTGATGAGACAGGGGCCCATTACAGTGTCAACTTGCGTGGGTGTACACCTGCTCATTTACTTACTGCTGTATGTGCTGTTCTTTCGAGGCTGTAAGCTGTGGTCTGATAAACACCCTGTATATTTAAGCCTCTCTCTGTCCATGTAATCCAGTTGCCTCTGAAGATGTCTTGAATAAAGACGAAAGCTAAGGTACTCCGTTGTTTCCATTTTCCCGTGTGATTTTATCAAGATATATATATATATATATATATATATATATATATATATATATATATATATATATATATATATATATATATATATATATATATATATATATATATATATATATATATATATATATGGAAGTAAATCACTGTAGGTGCGCGTGATCTAGGTATAGGCTGATAACCACAAGAAAGAAGAAAACACGAAGTTCCCAAGCGCTTTCGTGTAATTCACATCTTCAGGGGTGAGTACAGACTGAAGATGTGAATTACACGAAAGCTCTTGGGAACTTCTTGTTTTCTTCTTTCCTTGTGGTTATCAGCATATATATATATATATATATATATATATATATATATATATATATATATATATATATATATATATATATGCAAGTAAATCACTGTAGGTGCGCGTGATCTAGGTATATGCTGATAACCTGGTGGTTATCAGCATATATATATATATATATATATATATATATATATATATATATATATATATATATATATTTGTATATATATATATATATATATATATTTATATATATATACAGAGAGAGAGAGAGAGAGAGAGAGAGAGAGAGAGAGAGAGAGAGAGAGAGAGAGAGAGAGAGATGAAAAAAACAAAAAGTAATAAGCAATATGAACAGTTTTCGAAATTATGAATTTAATATAATTTTTAGTATGACACATAAGTCTCTCCCTCTCACGCACTCTTTCTAATCCTTTTTATATCCATAGCCATTACTTATTATTATTTTCTTTTCCTTTCTGTGTTGACTCTCTCTCTCTGGTTCTTTTTTTGTCATTATATCTGTTTCTCACTCTATTTCTGTTTTTATCTCTCTTTTTTCTCTGCCCCAGTCATATTATTCCCTTTCTCTCTTTTTATCTGCCTGCCACGCTATTAAACCTTGCTCTCTATTCTCAATCACCTGCCTATCCTTTCCTTCTCGCACCCAAATCACCCGCTCTCTACACAACACCCGTCACTTACTCCTCTCTCTCTCTCTCTCTCTCTCTCTCTCTCTCTCTCTCCTCAGTCATAAATCTCTGCACATTTTTCACACTGACTACTCCCTTCGTCCTCACCATCTTGAAAGCTTACCTACGATTCCTAATTGGAGCAGGACAGGTGCCTGCGCCACTGGGATAACTCAGCTCTTCAATAAATTAATTAGAAACAGGTTGAGGATTTCATGTAAACTATATTAGACAATAATATATTTCCCAGTGAAACAAACAATTTTCTGAAAATAGGAGTAACGCTTTGGTGTGTGTGTGTGTGTGTGTGTGTGAGTAATAATAATAATAATAAAAATAAACGGTTTATTAATAGAGTTACAGCCGGTTGCTGAAAATATACAAACTTACATTTGATTTAGACAATGATATGCGTTGAATACATTTACAGGGCTGTACAGTTCCTATGGGCTGAATTTGATTGTAGTGGCGGACTACGCGAGGTGGGTGGGGGACTGCCGGTGGCAGGAGGTGGTAATGACGAGGGTGGTGCAGTAGTCCACTGCCAAACCTTGCTAGTGCTTGGTGGCGGAGGTCACTGAGGTATGGCATTTCCAAGGTGGTGTGTGTGTGTGTGTTTCTGAAGGATCCACAGGTAGCACATGCTTTCAGAGAGCAGCTCGAATATGGGCAGATAATCAACCAGACAACAAACAACTTAAATCTCGGCCAGATCAAAAGAATACTCCAGGACTAGTTTGATGAAAATGACCCGGAAATCAATGTACTCATCGATGATAAACATGCTGCTTTAAGTGACTGGCAGGACAACACTCAGTCTCGAACCAAAGCTGATACCTTCCGCAAGAAGAAAGCGAAAGCCCAGCGAGAAAATCGCAATCTAATTAACGACTGGTTTAAAAATATAGCATGTGAAACGCAAGAATTGCAAATGTACACAAGATGTGCGAATTTCTTAATTCTGCTAAAACATTTTATGGGCCAATTACTCATGGCGCCGCCTCCCTCCGTTCATCCGATGGTAACTCCCTAATTAAAGACGAAGAAGGCAGCATTCTGCGCTGGAAAAAGCACTAACATTTGCCGCGTTATCGTAACACCAATGTGGATGTCCTGACTACCCAGTAGGTCCCTCAGTATCCTCCATCCCTGGACAAGGTAGCTACTGCCATCAAACAGATGAAAAATAATAATGCCATCAATATTTATAAAAACTAGGGCGATCGGTCAGACAGTGGCAGCTACCGTGGGATCTCGCTGCTGTCCATAGCTGGCAAGATTATCGCCCTAGTCCTCCTAAACAAACTCCTTCCTGAAGCGGAAAACTTCCTCCCAGAAACTCAATGTGGCTTTAGACCATCACGTACCACCACTGTCATGATCTTTGTTGCCCGCAAGATACAGGAAAATGCAGATAACAGCGTCTTGACCTGGATATCGCTTTCATCGGCCTAACCAAGGCCTTCAACTCAGTAAACAGGGAAGCTCTCTGGCGGACGCTCAGCCATTTTGGCTTCAAACAAAAATTCATAGCGATTGTAAGGCATGAGCGGTAGTGTCCTGCACAATGGCACCCATTCTGAGTTCTTTTCCATCCAAACGGGGTAAAACAAGGGTGTGTACTGGCACCAACTCTTTTCAATTTCTTTGCTGCCTTCCTTACTCGTGCCAGTGCCAATTTAGCCAGCGGGGTGGACATCCAGTTCTGGATGAAGGATCGTTTCAATATAAGACGACTCCAGGCAGGAACAAAGGTGTCGGCAGCTACCATTACTGAACTTCAGTATACAGACGACCTAACCCTTGTCGTTCACATTGAGCGCGACCTACAGGAGATCCTGAACACCTACGCAGATGCGTATGCACACTTCGACCTTGAGCTGCATGTAAGTAAGACTCAGATTCTCTTTCAGCCTGCCCCTGGTTCAGCCCTACCTCCACTATCCATCCAGCTTAATAGAACTACCTTCTCTAATGTTAACCACTTTCGGTACCTCGGCTCCCACCTGGACACCATCGATGAAGAGATTCAACATCAGATCAAATGTGCATCTCGAGACTTTAGTAGACTCCGTTCCCATGTCTTCAACTGTAGGGAGCTGAATGTATCTACAAAGTTGCATGTATATCGAGCATTGGCCCTCCCCACCCTGCGATAGTGCAACGAGACCACCTCAAGGCACCTCTGTTCCATTCTCCGAGTTCGCTAGGAAAACAAGAGAACAAATGCCAGTATTCTCACTGACACCTACTGTAGAAGCATCAAGGTCATGTTACCCGCATGGACGACAGTAGACTGCCAAAGTAGCTACTTTACAGTTATAACGAATAGGAAACGTAATGCTGGTCGGCAACAGAAAAGGTATAAGGATAGTCTTAAGACAAACCTGAAAAAGTGCCAAATCGACCCCCTTACATGGGAGACGATTACTCCATACCGTAATGCTTGGAGGACCACCACACGACAAGGTGTCACTACTTCAGATTTAGCTCGACTGCATACTGAGGCAGACAAGCTCCAACGCCAGAAAGACGCAGCCGCCGCCCCACCTATTAATGCCATTCCTCCTTGGCTGGATATATCAGTTCCTATTAATTACACTCCTGTTGGTAGTAAGCAAATGTTAAACACCGATGTGGTGAGATGTGTCACACTAGAAACTATTAACAGACACATGGAGAGTATTAAATCAAGTGAATGTTATGCTTTTACTGATGGTTCTGTGCAGACAAACACAGGTAGAACAGGCTGTGCAATTGTAATATATAAAGAAAAAGAGATGATAGTGTCAAACAAGCAAAGGCTAAACAACTGGGCCAGCACAACACAAACTGAACTAACTGGAATCTACTTAGCCACAGACTACCTCAAAGAAAATGGAGGTGGGGTGATATTCTGTGACTCTCAAAGTGCTTTGAAATCAATGAACAGCCCGTCAGGTTCTATGTCTAAAGTTGCATGTGATATTAAAAGGAATGTGATAACTGCCAATGAGAACAACTTTCGTATCGAATTTGTGTGGATTCCGTCCCATGTTGGAATCAGGTATCATGACCGTGCTGATAGACTGGCCAATGAGGCGTGTAAGAAAGAAAATGTTGACCGTGACCTTGGTCTGTCCAATGCCGTAATTAAAAACATTCAAGTCAGAATCATGAACTCTGATCTAGAAGAAGTGAGAAATGCAGAGAGACCTGACAGTTGTAGCATTAGTAAATATGACAAATTTTGTAACAAGAGGTACCGGTATGGCCAGCATAAGGACAGAACCAGACAATGTGATGTAGTCGTGGCCAGAATTAGGCTAGGATACAGACACATCTGGCAAGTTAGTAACGCTGTACCCATACCGGAACACTCAGCATGTAAACTTTGTGATAAACCTTTAAAGCATACACTTGAACACTATATTATTGAATGTGACACTGTCAAAGACTTCAGGCCACCTGACTTACTGTATCTTGAACTATGTAATTACTTCATTGAATCAGGTGTGCTTGAGGACATTCTTGCTGTTTATCCCAAATTTGCTAGCCCACACTGATTAGTCTTCAACTAGAATATGACTCCAATGTATGTGATCCACTGACCCATATATGCTGCTGGTGAATGTGATGTATTTCCTTCTTTGTGTACGAACCTCTGTCCTGCGTGGCAGTGAACAGTGGCATTACCCACATGAATCTGACCTATATATAGTGTCAATGAATATGATGCATTCTTTGTGTACGAACCTCTGTCCTGTATGGCAGTGAAAAGTGACATTACCCACATGAATCTGACCGACGTATATGTATGTATGTGTGCGTGTGTGCATGTATATGTACGTATGTATATACGCATATGTATGTATATGTGTGTGTGTGTGTGTTTACATATATGTATATGTACTGTCAATGAATATGATGCAAATCTTTGTGTACGAACCTCTGTCCTGCATGGCAGTGAACAGTGACATTATCCATATGAATCTGACCTCTATACATTTATAGTTGTTAATGAATATGATGTATTTCTTTGTGTATGAACCTCTGTCCTGCGTGACAGTGAGAAGTGATACCACCCTCAGTGTCAAGACCTGACTGAATTACTCAGAATAGGCAAACTGTACTACAAGCTCTGCCAATAAATTTGTTAAACTAAAAGCCGCCCCACTTGCACTAGATTGCACTAGATGTAGCCCTACACACGTGCAATATCTTTGAACGACCCTGCCGGTCCCATATTGGTCTTTCTAGTCACCCCAGAGCTATCTAACGACGATGACATCCCTCATAACTCGTATCATATCGTCATAGCTGGATGGTCGTCATAATTGTTTCCGAGTGACAGCAAAGTAATAGTAGTATGTGTGTGTGTGTGTGTACCTAGCGCTGCTCTGGCAGCAACCAGGTCAACTGTTATGGAATGGAACCAGTGTTGAATAGTGGTGAACAGTGCTTAAGTCAGTGAAAAACAACTCGGCAGTAACAGCTGAGTCTTACCCAAGCTAACCTTCACACAGTGAGGTCCCAGGTACCCAGTGATAATTGCCCCTAAGACTCCACAACACCAGCTATGTGTTAATTCGTCCATGATAGGGAGGCCTGGGACCACACCTCACTCACTTGAGTGAGTGAGGTCCTGTGACACCAGACCACGTGGTGTCCCCATGTTGCTACGAAATATTACTACACCACGTGATGCCCCACATAACACCATCCATGAAGGAATTACTACACCATGTGATGCCCCTTATAACACTATCTGTGAGGGAATTACTACACCATATCAGGGAATGGGACAACTGGCCGCCGCCATCTGGCCGCAGCCCAGTTGTCCTAGACCCACCATATCAGGCCCCTCATACACCATCTGTAAGGGAATTACTACATCATCAGGCCCCTCAAAACAACATCTGTGAGGGAATTACTACACCACGTCAAGCCCCTCATAGCACCACCTGTGAGGGAACTACTACTCCACGTGATGCCCCTCATAACGCCATCTGTGAGGAAGTTACTACACTACATGTCTGCTGTTCAATACCTCAGCGCACAAGATCTATGTGACCTCCACTGTAAACATTAAACTGTATGTTCAGTTGTTCACTGTATGTTCCTTTACCTTTCTCTAATGAAGGCTTTTGTTAAACCACCAATGTCAATGTGTGTAATAAGTCATTTATGTCCATTGTATATTTTCAGCCTTTGGACTGCAGAACTTTTTCAGAATTTTTTCAATAAACCGTTAATTATTATTATTATTATTATTATTATTATTATCATTATTATTATGATTATTATTATTATTATTATTATTATTATTATTATTATTATTATTTTTATTATTTATATGTTTGCGAACACAATGTGGTCTAATGCGTCTAGTGTGCAAGGACAGCTTGCTTCCTCTCGCTTTCAGCTACCGCCGCTGGCCACCGCTCGTTGCGAACAGGGAAGCAATATGCATAAGTCTTCCCCTTTCAGTACACAGCCTTTTCACCATGAAGACTCCTGCTTTCCCTTCTCCTGGCAACACGGGGTAATTGGGTGCCTTGTGGGCCCAGGCTGGACCAGCAGGGGATCTCAAAAAAACACTGGGCCCCAGAGGGACGGCGCATAAACCCACTGGCATGTAGACACGTCCGGGGCCTACCAACCACTACCCCTCTGCCTTGTGAGTTATCCTTGGTAGGTATAAGGGTGCGGGCGTAAGCCCCAAACGAAAAATCTGTGGTGGAGCCCAGCATCAGGCAGACATGCTTACAGAGCTGCAACAAGACCCCAACGGCAGTGTAGGCTGAAGAGGTGACCACCATGGGAACCCAACTACTACACTGGCGGACGAAGGCAATGTATGATCAACAGGCTACTTAGGAGAAAGTCAACAAACTGGGCTATCGGCAATTCATTGCAACTCTCCCTCTCCCCAGTCGTTGCAACACTTGCACCACTAGATAAAAAAGGGAGATCCAAGATGTGTGGTTGCAGCCTGCGGTCTTGCCTCACTACAGAAATCAACTCACTTGCAGCCATCATCCAGCTCATCACACTGCACATTATCATCAAAACCCCTATACCCCTAAAAGTCCTATGGCGATAGACGAGTGGCAAGGGATACAGGCAGAGATGACTGCCGGAAGTCTCTTGTCACAACTCTGCACATGAGCGGCACAGAAAAGATGGCCGTTTATGCACTGGGATCTAGGCAGCAGTCCAATCCATCTCTGTCTGTGCGACTAAACAGCCCTTTCGAGGATCCACTTTGCCCTAAACATAGCCTGCTTAAAGAACCAATCTGACTGGGCAACCGCACCCAGCAAGGCCATCCTTATGCTGTCGAAAACACTACCATAATCACGAATTAAAGCAAAAACAAACTATGTATCCTCTTATTGTCGCTGCATGAAATGTTAGGATGCTTATGGATACTGGCACAAATGAGCCTTCTGAAAGAAGAACTGCCATTGTGGCAAAAGAGCTGGCTAGGTATGACATTGACAGAGAAGAGATTAGTGAGTCCCAGTTCCCAGACGAGGGTCGGCTCACAGAACAAGGGTCTGCCTATACCTTCTTCTGGAAGGGTAAGCCTGCTGTGGAGAGAAACCGCATTTATGGAGTTGGCTTTGCCATCCTACACAGGCTAACTGAAATGCCTGTTGTGATCAACGAACTCCTCATGATGCTCCAAGTCCCACTGAATCACACAATTCATGCCTTTTTCTTCAATGTATACGCCAAAACACTGGATGCAGAGGAAAACATCAAGAAGGTGTTTTACACCTACCTCGACCGAGTGCTAACCTCTCTACCCAGAGAAGATAAGGTTGTGCGCCTTGGTGACTCCTCCTCAGCAAGTGTGCTGCACGCAACCTTACTATCACCAAATCCATGTTTAGGCAGGCCATCAAGTTCAAGGGTTCGGAGCAACACCCACGATCCAAACACTGGCATCCCATTGACTACATTATTGTCAGAAAAAAGAGATCACCGAGATATCCTCATCATTCGAGCCATGAGTGGCCTCAGACCACTGCGACACTGATCATCGGTTTATCAAAGCCAAGCTCTCACTTCACATCGCCCCAAAACGGCAAAGACAGCAAGCCTCTAGAAGTGGTTTTAACACTAAGCTTCTGGAGCAGCTCAAGCATGGGCTGATAACAACCCAAAAACAAACACACCAAACCCCAGTGCCGAATGGGATATTCTCGACACTGTCATGACAAGAACCTGCAGAGACCCTCAGCCAGATTGAAAGAATACACCAGGACTGGTTTGATGAAATATACCCTGATATAAATGTACTCAGTGATGATAAACGCGGTGCTTTAACTGACTGGCAAAACAACCCTCAGTCTCGAACCAAAGCTGATACCTTCCGCAAGAAGAAAGCAGTGGCCCGGTGTGAACTCCGCAGTCTAAGGAACGACTGGTTTAAAAATAAATCACGTGAAACTCATATACTTACAGATCAGCACAAGATGAAGAGATTCAACATCGGATCAGATGTGCATGTCAAGCCTTTGGTAGACACTGTACCCATGACTTCAGCTATAGGGAGCTGAAATGATCTACAAAGTTCTATGTATATCGACCAGTGGTCGTCCCCACCCTGCTATATGGCAGTGAGACATGGGTCACATACAGGAGGCACCTAAAGGCTTTTGACAACTTTCACCAATGTAGTTTACCCTCCATCCTCCGAGTTCGCTGGGAAGACAAATGAAGAAATACCAGTATTCTCACTGACATAAACTGTATGAGCATCGAGGCTTCCATTATCCATGAACAACTCCGTTGGACTGGCCTTGTAACCAGCATGAGTACAGTAGACTGCCAAAGCAGCTGCTTTGCAGTCACCTAACGAACAGTACACATAACGTTGGCGAGTAACTGAAAAGGTATAAGGATAGTATAAAGACAAACCTGAAAAAGTGCCAAATCGACCCCCTCACCTGGGAGACGATTACTCCACACCATAACGCTTGGAGGAGCACCACACAAGAAGGTGTCAATATTTTCGAAATAGCCCGACTGCAAGCCGAGGCAGACAATCGCCAACGCCAGAAAGATGCTGCCGCCGCCCCTCCCGCACTACATGTACCATATCCACATATGCAACATCTATGAACGACCCTGCCGGTCCCATATCAGCCTCTTTATTCACGTATAAACTCACCAATGAAGGTGACATCCTTTGTAACTCATATCATTGTCTCATAGCTGGATGATCGTCATACTCAATTCCGAGTGACAGCAAAGTAGTCGTAGTAGTAGTAGTAGTAGTAGTATGTGTGTGTATGTGTGTAATAATAATAATAATAATAATTAACGGTTTATTGAAAGAGCTTGGCAGCCAGAAGGCTGAAAATATACAGTTACATATTTGGGGAATGGGTTTCGAATTACAAATAATATACAAGTAACATAAGTGACACAAATAAGACATATAATAACTAAATGGGGAAAAGCTCAAACTACAGTTCATTTCAACATAGTGACAGTGCAAGGAGTGTTTACTGGGAGTGAATTCACTGGTTTATTACAAGTTATTGATAATTTTTACAATGGTTGGGACCGGGCTGTTCTTATAGCGATCAGTTCGTGCACGTATGGGCTGGATGCTGTTGTGGTGTCGAACAGCAATTCTCGGACTAGGGATCTCAGGTGGTAGTAGGAGCCGGTGTCGAGGATGGTGTAGAAGCTTCTTACCAAATTTGCAGATGAGGTCGTGGTGATGGTCAGTGAGAGTCGAAAGGGTCAGTGTGTTGAGCGCTTCTTGATATGTGGAGTAGGAAGGGGAGAGAATAATCTTGCATGCCTTCTTTTGCACTTTTTCTAGGTGTTTACGTTGTGTGGCATTTAGGGAGGAAGGCCAGGTGGGGGAGGCATAGGTGAGCTTGGGAAGTATGAATGTTGTGTAAACACTGAGGAGCTCGGGTGCAGGAACTCCGAGGGACTTGAGTCGGCGGAGGAGGTGGAGACGGAAACTGGAGGATTTGACAACTTCACTGACGTGTGGTTTCCTATTTAGTTTGTTGTCTATGGTGACGCCGAGGAGCTTCGTGGAATCTACAACCTGGAGTGTGTTCGGACCTAGAGTAATGGAAGGAGGTGGGACAATGTCGGAGGAGAGGTTGATGTGCATAACCATGGTCTTGGTATGGTTGATGGTGACATGGTTGTTGGTGCCCCAGTTTTGGAGACTGTTCAATAAATCCTGAAGGGCGGTATAGTTGGGAGCAGAATTGTTGACGCTGATCCCAATGGTGGAGTCGTGTGTCTTTCTGTGTGTGTGTGATTGTGTATTTCTATGTATGTTTGTGTGTGTGACTGTGTGAATGTGATTGTGTATTTCTATGTATGTTTGTGTGTGTGACTGTGTGAATGTGATTGTGTATTTCTATGTGTGTTTATATCCTTTACATTCTACTTATCATATACTATACAGTATATACTGTATGTTATCTTAAATTGTGATAGTTGCCGATTATCGATAAGTTCTATGTATTTATCTTTTGGGGAATCTTTTTACTGATAATATACGAAAATAATATCCAGCCTGAGAAAATGGTATTCAAAAATAAGAAATTAATAACTCTACAATGAATAGGCCTTAAGGGCACTCAACAAAATTATATCACCCCAACAGATGCACATTTCCTAACCTAACTCAACCACTACTCTGGGGAACAAAGGTTATACCTGAGATCGGAATTATGAGGAAAAATTAGATGCATTAAAAGAATCAAATCACAGTATCACTCTGGTTCCACTTAATGACACAAACATTCAAAAAACAATACTATCAAAATTATTTCAGAAATATTAAACTACACACGTCAAGATAATATCAGTAACTGAGGAATGGTATTAACTACACCCAAATATATTCACTATTATTGATATGTTACTGGGTCCACCAATACTCGTGAACCATGCTCCACTAGGGAGTGACAGTTTTGCAAAAGTTTTCAAAATCTAATTGCTTGGGTTGGATTATTTGTCCATCGGCCACGCTAATTCCGAATATGTTTGAGTTTTTTACATCATTGCATTAGAAGGTTTGTGGACACTTTTGGGTTTGGCATGAAAAACGCGAAAAAACTGTAAATAATAAAGGGACTGGCAATGTGGCACAACCTGTTAAAATCAAGTTATTGAATTGGATTATTCGACTACTGTGTACACTGGTTCATAATATGCTATTGTTTTACAACTCAATGCGCTACAAATTATGCCGATATTTTTGCTGCAAGTCACCACATACGTATATTTCGAAAACCAGGGCCCAATATTACCAACGGCGTGGATAGATTCCGTGGAATGAATTCAGGACATTCCCGCTCATGGAACATTACCAAACTCCGTATATGTGCCAATGGCAGGCCAATGGCAATATTTACAGAGTTTGTTGAGGCTCCCTGGACGGGAATGCCCTGAATTTATTCCACGGAATCTATTCACGCCGTTGGTAATATTCGTCCCAGGACTGATCAACGAATTCAGCCCAAGTAGCTTGACTTGGACAGTAAAGGACAAAATCTCAGTCCGTACTTTTGAATAAAATATTGTTCAATAGGTGGTGATATTGAAGTGCTGAAAGTTGTTTTTTCTGTGTTGTTTCGCAGTTAGTTCAAAGGGCCGCCACCAAGATGTCTCGAGCAGCTTAGTGAAACCCTTTTGCTAACGGGAAGCTAAAGCTTCTCTCAACTGTACAAGGTCTGATTGGCTCACTCCCTTCCGCTTTATGGACGCACTGGGAGTACACTGAGGCTATCTGAGTAAATTAATGGTCACACACTGAGACCATGAGTCTAGGACTCTAGGAGATACCTAGAGGAACATTTTATCTCCCTTATTACGGGTGTATGTTGAGTTGGGTGGAGCATGGTTCACGAGTATTGGTGGACCCAGTAACATATCAATAATAGTGAATATATTTGGGTGTAGTTAATACCATTTCTCAGTTACTGATATTATCTTGACGTGTGTAGTTTAATATCTCTGAAATAATTTTGATAGTATTGTTTTTTGAATGTTTGTGTCATTAAGTGGAACCAGAGTGATACTGTGATTTGATTCTTTTAATGCATCTAATTTTTCTTCATAATTCCGATCTCAGGTATAACCTTTGTTCCCCAGAGTAGTGGTTGAGTTAGGTTAGGAAGTGTGCATCTGTTGGGGTGATATAATTTTGTTGAGTGCCCTTAAGGCCTATTCATTGTAGAGTTATTAATTTCTTATTTTTGAATACCATTTTCTCAGGCTGGATATTATTTTGTTGAAAGCCCTTAAGGCCTGTTTCATGTGTGCAAGCAACATTTCTTAGTACTTCAAATTTATTGTTGCCTGAGTTTCAAATAATTTCTATATCATGTATAACTTTTATTCCCCAGAGTAGTGTTTTAAGTTCAAGTTAAGAGGTGCTCATATTGGTGTACCATTATTTGATTGTATTTGTAGTGTTGGAGGGAATATAAGTGAATACAGTATGCTATGTATTTTTTATTGCTTGGTCAACATAACATATATACTGTATATCGTTTCTCACTATTGATCTTTTTAAAAATAATATTCATATATTGTCCTTTATTATTATTTTTGTTCTTATTGTTATTATTATTATTATTATTATTATTGTTATTATTATTATTATTATTATTATTATTATTATTATTATTATTATTATATTTTAATTTTTATTTTTATTTTTATTATTCTCATTATTATTATTATTATTATTATTATTATTATTATTATTATTATTATTATTATTATTATTACATTTTCGCCCCCAGGCCCTGATGTAGGTCATTGACCTGTACCCTGCTGGGCTAATCCCGTTTGAAAAAAAAAAAAAAAAAAAAAAACTATCAACAACTCAAGCTCCTTCTCTCGCCTCACAACACCCCAGGATCATTCTTTGTCCTATAGAATCTGACTCAGGAGGGGGGAAGGAGGGGTTAGGGTAAGGAAGGAGGAGTGGGAGTTAGGACGGGAAGGGGAGGGAGTTACAACAGAAGTAAGTTAAAGTGGAGGCATGGGGTAATAGTGGAGGGAGGGGAAGGATGTGAGGACGGCGTGAGGGGGAGGAGGAAAATGGTGGGGAGAAGGAGGGAAGTGGTGGGGAGGAGGTGGGAAGGGGTGGGTAGGAGGAGGGAGGCAGTAATGGGGGAGGAGGAGGGAATTGGTCGGGAGAAGGGGGGAAGGGAGGAAAGTAATGGAGTAATGGGTAGGAGGAGGAAAGTGGTGGGGAGGAGGAGGACAAATGTGGTGGTGAGGAGGAGGAGGAGGGGGAGGAGGGAAGCGTTGGGAAAGAGGAGGAGGGAAGAGGTGGGGAAAAGGAGAAGGAGGAGGAGGAAGAGGGAAGTTATGGGGAGGGGGAGGGAAGTAATGTGGAGGAGGAGGCAAGTAATGGTGGGAAGCGGAGGCAAGTAATGGGGGAGGTGGAGGGAAGTGGTAGAGAAGAGGAGGAGAAGGAGGAGAGAAGTAGTGGGAAGGGGAAGGAGGAAGAGGAGGGATGTAATGGGGAGAGGAGGAGGCGAAGTAATGGGGGGGAGAGGAGGGGTATGGTGGGGGGAGGAGGAGAGAAGATGAGTGGTGGTCATAAAGGCGTTGTTTACTGCCCTCCTTGCCATTAACTCTTACCCAGCTCACCTACCACTATACAACGCCACTAACCTACTAGTAGTGAGTGTTTCTCTACCTTCTGCCATCCTCTTGCTCAATACGGACGAGGTTGGTTGAGAGGGAGGAGAGTGATCGTTAGTTGATTGATTGATTGACAGGAAAGGAGTTGCTAGTTTATTGTTTGATTGGCGGGAAAGGTGTCGGTAGTTGATTGGTTGATTGACAGGAAAGGAGTTGTTAGTTGATTGGAAGATTGGGAGGAAAAGGATCGCTAGTTGATTGGTTGATTGGCAGGAAAGGGATCGTTAGTTTATTGTTTGATTGGCGGGAAAGGAGTCGGTAGTTGATTGGTCGATTGGGAGGAGAAGGATCGTTTTTGATTGGTGATTTATGGGAAAATGTCTTCGCTAATCAGTGACGAAAATAACTCTCTCTCTCTCTCTCTCTCTCTTTCTCTCTCTAACATACCTCTCTCTCTCCACTCACAGCGGCGCCCCAGGCAGAGATCATTGGATCACCTGACATGCACGTAGACAAAGGCTCCACAATCAACCTCACCTGCATAGTAGAACACAGCCCAGAACCCCCAGCCTTCATCTTCTGGTACCACAACGGCAAGGTAACTTATCATTTGATACCACAAAGACAAGGTAACTCATCTTCTGGTACCTCAAAGACAAGGTAACTCATCTGGTATCGCAAAGATTACGTAACTCGTCTTCTGGTACTTCAAGGACAAGGTAACTCATCCACTGGTATTTCAAAGACACGGTAACTAATGTAACTCATTTTCTGGTAACTCAAAGACAAGGTAGCTTATTCGCTGGTACCTCATAGACAAGGTAACTCATCTTGTTGTACCTCAAAGACAAGGTAACTCATCTGCTACCTCAAAGTCAAGGTAACTCATCTTCTGATATGTCAAAGACAAAGTAACTCATTCAATGGTATCCCAAAGAGAAGGTAACTCATCCTTTGGTACCTCAAAGACAAGGTGACTCTTTCACTGTGTGATGGGAACTTGGTAGTTAGCTCGTTCAAAGAACGAATTATATTCATGTTTATTCTTTTTCCTCTTACATGTATTATGTTATGTTTGTGATATGTATTGTTGTATTGTAAATTATGTATTATATGTGTCAATGTTTACATCCTTGTAGTGAGTAATAAGCAACCTGGCAACTCTTAGAGGTTAGTTGGTAGGTCTACCAGTAGCTGTGACTCACTCACTCCGCTGGCTTCTTGACGTACTGTTGTTCTGACCGGTTCTGCCTGGCACTGTGTACGCGCATCCGGTGTCGCTGAGGGATTTGTGTTGCTAAATTTACTTTGTGTATATGGATTAGGATTATAATTATAATGTATATTGTGATAGGCAACACTTGTTCCATGCACTAATTGGAGGATTAGAGATTCTTGTCTTTTTGTCCCTGGTGTTGTTCCCCAGTTGTAGTTGATGTACTTTCATTTTCACCTTTCTGTGTATATAGTGTAAATATGTTTAATACTTAACGTATATTAACAGTTTCTAGTGTATTATGAATATTCCCGTTCCCCATTTTTCTTCCCTTGTGTTTTCATGTTGTGGAAGATTATAATAACCCCAATACAAGTATGTCCCATAACAACTGGTACCTCAAAAACAAGGTAACTCATCTTCTGGTACCTCAGAGACAAATTAACTTATCTTCTGGTCCCTCAAATACTCATACAAGGTAACTTATTTATTTACCTGAAAGACAAGGTAACTCATCATTTAGGTACCTCAAATATAAGATAACTCATTCACTGGTACCGCAAATACAAGGTAACTTATCCTCTGGTCCCCCAAATACTCACACAAGGTAACTTATTGCTAATACCTCAAAGACAAGGTAACTCATCATTCTGGTACCTCATATACGAGGTAACTCATTCACTGGAACCTCAAATACAAGGTAACTCATCCTCTGAGACCTAACAGACAAGGGTAACTCATCCTCTTGTAATGCAAAGGAAAGGTTACTTATCAGTACTACAACAATAGTATAGGACCTAAATGTTAAATTAGATTATGTCTACATAACCCTTACTATACCTCCTGTTTATGGTAATAATAATAATAATAATAATAATAATAATAATAATATAAATAATTATAATAATAATATTAATAATAATAATAATATTAGTGATGTATTGTTTGGATATGGAAGTCCACGTGCTATATGGCCTGATGAGATATAGTATATACAGTAGGGTGTGTCAATTTAGGGGGTGAACTGGCTAAATTGAAAATCGAGTAATTTGGTAGCAATTTATTGTAGTCTTTAAGCATGCAAAACAATATTCTGGCATAAATTTGTTTTTATAATAAGTCCTACCTACATCAAATGGATTTTTAAATGTACATATTTGTGAATTTATAACATAACCAGCGTTTGCACACATGTTACTGTTTCAAGTTTCAAATTATTATATTTTATTATCCGTAGTCTATTTGAAAGTAACCAATGCCTTCATACTCTCTTTGCTTTGGTTTCTTGTCATCAGTAGTCTGCTTGCTATTTGTGCTTTGATGTAACCTTCTCGCCTCTCGTGGCTGTAAACATGGCCCGCTGCTTCTGTGACCATTTTCACACATCTCTCCACACTTTGAGTGTGGGAAGGCCACTTCGGCACCTGCATTGGAGTCTCTTTAAGGTTTCTCAATTCTTGGCTAGTTAGACTTGTTGTCAATGGTGGCTCTAAGACTTCCAAACTCAAGTCAACCAATTCTGACAATTTGGTGGCATTGACGTTTATTGGGGGAACTTTTCTTGAATGAAACGAACAGTCTCCCAACTGGTCGTCATCTATTAGCGTTCCTCTAATCTTTAGAATGACTTCTACAGCCTCGGTTCGGAGATTGGTACATTGACTGCAAAGCATTGCTTGCAAAACTGCTTCTGATCGAGCATACCAAGCGGACCTTCTTGCCACAGGTAACACGATGTCCCTCACTACCTTCCTCTGTGTTCTTACTAGCTGCAATTGAAACAAAAGGTGATTGGGCCCATCCACCCACATAGGATTAAGTTTCACACTAAACCACTGGGGAAGATAAACTCCAATAATAAATTCAACAATTAACCTCAAATTCTTCAGCACTTTGCCCTTCAATTCGTGTTTGCAAATCCAAATCCTGCAGAAACGAAGAGCTGTAGTTAACCAACGGCTGTGACTGACAGGTCCAATCTCCAAGAGAGCCAATGACTGAGGCACTTCTCCTGATCTTATTGCTTGGGCAATACGATAAGCATAGGATTGATCTGTGCTGAGATCTTTGATGACTCCTTCAGACAACGCCGGAAGGGGAGGGCACACTTCGACCTTTGGAAAGGTTGTGTTTATTTCTAGTTGTGTTGCTTCATCCAGCATGATGCCAAGGGGACCTGACCACTTGTTGTTGCTCTTTGTAGGACCATCAAGTTCCTGGATGAGATGACGAAGAGGTAGCTCGCCTGTATGTAAATCACATACAATCCAAACAAGTCTTCTTCCTAGTTTTTTCTCTAAATGCGTCATTACACCCCCCTGCCATCCGGTGTTCACTGCAGTTGAATCTCCACCAACAGCCTGCAGTGAACTGCCAAGTCCTCTCTCCTGAACCCAACATAAAATATGATCAGCAATGACCTCTGCATGTTTCTTCCCTTCTACTTCAGTTTCGGGAGCAAAGTGAAACAAAAACCGACCACCAGGCTCAGAACAGACAGAGTAGTGTTCTTCTTTGATGAGACCTGGAAACTTTCTGTTCACTCCCTCTACTTCTAGCAAAACTTTTGTGTCATCTATTCTTCCATCAAACAAAAGACAGGAGAGCCCTCCCTCGCTTAAATCTTTTTCATGCTGATCAGATATTTCCTTCATTATTTTTTCTTGTGCTCTTCTAATTTTATTATGATCTATCACCAAAGATACATCCTCTCGGCTGATGAGGCCTGCATCTATCCAAGCGGCAGTTGCAATTTCTGCAGCCTCACGAAGTCCAGCATGGTGGCGAATACTAGCTAAAGCAATGTTTGAAATATTTCTTGTGTTGTATTTCATTTTCTTTGGTAAAGGTTCAGATGGCTCTTTGGAACTATCATCTGATGTTGCTTCCTGTTCATCAGAAGAACTATCAAAGAAGTGATAAACATCTTGACACAGCTCTTCCTCTCTTTGGATGGCTTCTTCACTCTTCATTTTCTTCTTTTGTTCCCTCTCTCGGATTTGTTCTCTCTTCTTGGCATTAGCAATCTGCTTCTTTGTTTCTGAATAATCTATTGAACCCATTTGCATACTTCCTTGGCCTTCTGCCTTTGTCCTCTGTGCCTTTATAAATTCAAGCTCTAAAACAGGGATCTTCTTTTCACGAGGACAACCACAATCAATGTGGGAATTATTTTCTCTCTTACCTGAGTGAGAACAGTTGGATTCAGAACATAATTGTATGGAGCACTTGCAGGTCAAAATGTCAAACAGAGTATCAAGTGTGTGCAGAAATTCATTTTTCCTGGCCAAGTTTCCTTTAACAAGTGATGTTTCAACTGCTTTGTGCCATAATTTCGTTAGTTTTAGCTCAATAGTTCGACACTGATTAATCACAGGTGGTTTGAATAGTGCATTAGCTTTTGTCCATTGATGCAGAAGAGGGACTATCATGTCATTTATGAGTTCTTTATCTGTATAGTTCCTTCTGTCCTTTGCATTTTTTTCTCGAAGGAGTAACCCTAATCTTAGCATGTCTCTCACTGTTGGAAGTTCTGATACAGGAAGCTCCTTCCTTTTACCAACTAGCAGGCTCAAGTGGGTTGACAACTGACTTCTTGTCTTCAATTTTGACATCTTCACCCTATCTGACAAATAGAAAAATATTTCAATGTTTCATAATTCAATTGTTGTTTCAAAAAATATCAATTTGTTTATCAAAAATGCTGTAACAGAAATAACATAATAATTTCTTAGAACATAATGTTTTATACAATGATATAAGTAACTGCGACAATCAATATGCCCTACTTACAATAATTAAAATGTAGAATTCGTCTGGTAGAGTAGGTGCAAGTGCAATGAGAGCAAACCACCGTCTATGATATCTAGAAGGAGAGTGAGCCGGGCGCCTTATCCTCACGCTTGGTACAAGTCAAAACAAGAATTAAACTGTCCCACACGGAGAGCCTGTTCATGTTCATGTTCTGACATGCATATTGTACACAAGCTATAGAACCATAAAATACTCCATAATCCATATGCTTACATGAGATTAGTTAATATCAAGTGAATAATTCTAATCAAGTCTCATTAATTTGTTGAAATACTGATATTTGAAACTTTAAGGTATAATTGATGTAGGTGAGGGTTATTTCAATTCATTTTTGTTTGCTAATCTCAAGTTTAGACATAAAGAGGCACAATATTTTGACTACCAAATTTGATTTTTAACATGTTGACAAAATTGACACACCCTAATATACAGTATATACCTCATGTTTCCCAGCTGGATTCGGTAAAATGCTACTCCGACCACATAGTTGGCACGGGCAATCCCCAGTGGAGGTTCATGGTGCTTAACAAACACGTTGAACAGGCCTTGTGTGGAATATAACAAAGCCTAGATGTGAATTTGTTGTCCTTGTGGCGCGGTGGTAGCGATCCCTGTTCACAAGTAAAGGTCCAGGGTTCGATTCCCGACTAGTGAGGTATTGTTTGTATGTGGGAGTCCACGTGCTATATGGACTGATGATATATATATATATATATATATATATATGCTGATAACCACAAGGAAAGAAGAAAACACGAAGTTCCCAAGCACTTTCGTGTAATTCACATCTTCAGGGGTGAATACAGACTGTACTCACCCCTGAAGATGTGAATTACACGAAAGTGCGTGGGAACTTCGTGTTTTCTTCTTTCCATGTGGTTATCAGCATATACCTGGATCACGCGAAACTACAGTGATTTACTTGCATATATATATATATATATATATATATATATATATATATATATATATATATATATATATATATATATATATATATATATATATAACAGGAAAATAAATGAATAGATGGATACATAAAATATGATAGATAAAAAGATAAATAGATGGAATATAGAGTGAATAATTTTTGCTGTCAAATTACAAGGTATCTTTGTTCTTCAGGTGGTGCATTACGACTCTCCAAGAGGCGGTATTACTGTGGTGACTGAAAGAGGCAATACAACCAGGGGATATTTACTGATACAGGTGAGTGGTGACGAGACACCTACTGTTGTTACCCTTCTTTTGGTTTGTTTGTAAACATCTCATTCTTCAAAACCAGATGCACGATTTTAATGAAACTTGGTGGTTGGTCAAGAGATAAAGCTACAAGTCAAGATCAAAGTAATTATTTTCATGTATATTAGTTTAAGGAAGAGTCAGATCCTGTAGGTAAGCACTAGCGAGCTCTTCTCTTTTTGTAATTAATATATTATATCTGTGGGATGTGATTTTGATTGCAATCCACTATCTGTTTATTAAATAATAGAGTAATATAGAAAATGCGAAGTAGTGTTGTAGTAATATATTGTTGAAATGTATGTATTCGGGTTAACTGAATTATAGATTATCGTGATAAAGTTATAGTGTGATAATATTGTTGTGAAACAGTGGTTGTGTTGTGGAATAGTTTGATGGAACTTAATTACAGAGTTAACAGATCAAGGTTGTAGTGTAACAATAATGTAAGGAATATTATGTAATGTGAGAAAGTTGGTTTAGAATTATTAAAAAGAGGAAGATGAGCCACAAGTAATAGTAGTAGTAATAATAGCAGTACTAATAAAAGTTTTAGTAGTGGTAGTAGTAGTAGTAGTAAAAAAAAGTAGTAGTAGTAATAATAATTCGGTAGTTATAGTAGTAGGCGTAATAGTTGATTTAGTAATAGAAAGTATTAGAAGGAGTAGTAATTGTACCTATGTATCAGGATATTTAATTTTAAGTTAATAAAATGGCAGCGAAGGCGTGGCTTTTGGGGGAGGATGGAGGCCACGTTTAAAAGAAGAAAAAAATAGTAGCAGAAGTAGTAGTAGAAAGGTATTTAACCCCAGCAGAAAGGTTACTCCTTGCACTACCACCGAGACGGGGAGGAATAGGATAGACTAATCCAGAGGAGCTTGCTGCTACCGAACCTCAGAACTCTGTCAAGCTCACGACAGCCCTCACTGAGCACATATTAGTTCAGAATGCAACTAGTTAGGTGGATACCAACGAATTAAACAAGACTAGACGGTCCATTACGACGGAACGGCAGCACTTGGTCTCATCCCACCAGAGGTTGTGAACATCAGAGGAGTCAAGCTGCCCTGATCAGCATTCAGAATTCTCTCCCCATATGCCCTGATCTTGTCATTCTTGTTCCTCCTGTGTGCAGCATCGAGAGCTACGTTATGGTGACATGCGGCTATGGGATCGAAAATCCTTATGTCAAAGAAGGCTCGCTGTCCCCGCATCCAGAATCCTCGACCACTGACTTCCACATGGGCTTCGTTAGATGTGTTTGAAGTTCTGCGATGGAAATTCTCACCTTCCAATGGAAGGAGAGGCGGTCCCACCATGACGTCGTGGCTGATCTCCTTCAGCAAATATGCTGTGAGATCCCTTACTTCGAAATGCCTCATGCATAGGAAGCCCCTTTCTTGTACACCATGGCGTGGTCGATGTATGAAGATGAGCCACACACGCATGGTGAAGGCAAACCTTCGACTGTGAATTCTTGTTTATTAAGGATGAAGCATTTTGCTCTTATCGGTAACGTTGGTAACCAGTTCGAGGCGCCCACCTCCAAATTTTCTGGCAACATCCTCTGTGTTTTGCTTTCTGTCTCCAATGAATTTTAGTCTCTTCTGCAGTGTTCTTGCTTTGCGTAGGAGATCATCAAGGGCCCTAATCTGCCACATTGTAAATCTTCTATTCATTGATGCCACACTTTCTTTGCTCTTAGACCTTGCGTATGTCCTCTGACAGAATAGATGGGGTATAATAGCCAGTATTTGAAGAGCTAGTGGGGCTAGGGGGGAGAGTCGTGAGTGTAATTGATTATGACGCAAGTCATCTCCCGGATCATTTCTTTGGTGGCCGCACACTTGGGTGGTTGAAAGAGGTTAGCTGGCGACCACCTGACCACTTCTGAGGAGACATTTTTTACCCATTTCTCCGCATCGTCCCCCGACAAGCCTTTCCAATTTGCTGACTGTATGTTATGCACCTCATGAACAGTATTTTCCGACTGAGTGGGTTCACTACTATCGTCTGGCGTGTCGTCATCAGGTGATGAATCTCTGCCGTAGGGATTTTGACAGCTGGTCCCTTTCCTGCAACCCACACATTGTTTGTTATTTCTCACACAAATACAGGTTGTGTATTTCTGAGTCCGGCCTGAGCACTGACAAGCACATTTCCCAGCCATGATATCGCCATTGGAAGGAGAAAGCAGTGGGAGAGGTAGATGGTTGTGGTTTAGGAGTGGAGGAGGGAGGGTCAGTTTTGGTGTACAGGCCGACAGGGTCGGGCAGGCCGGGCGAGGCCGGGCGGGGCCGGGCGGGGCAGAGCTGGGCGGGGCAGACGAAGGCTCGGCACGGGGCGACCATTACCATCCTTGACCTGCTAGGTTTACACGCCACGGTCTACGTGGCACTAACCAACATCAGCTCCACCTGCCATACAATCCCTGGCTCTCCAATGACTATCATCAATATCCACTCAGGAGGCACACAAGTGGAGGACACTGTGATCATTTCACGCACTACACATACACAAGTAATAAATCCAATAGTTCTGGCTGGTTGTCCCTGTTAGGAGCCCGGTTTTCTTACGAAAAAACCCGGAGCTATCCTCCGTCCACAACAAAAGTACTGCTACTACTACTACTACTACTATTTTTTTTTTTTGCATCCATCCTCCCCTAATAGCCACATCCTTGCCACCATTTTATTATCTTAAAATTAAATATCCTAATACATAAGTAGCTATCCTAGCTGTGTTGAGTTAGTTGAGCCTAAGATCTATGCGGCATTTATTGACTGTTGCCTCATAGTCAATATCTGCAACTGTTGTCGGCTTGGGGCCGATGCTCTCGTTCCCCTGAGGCAGAGCAAAGCCAACCTAAAGCGAGAGAAGGAGAGTCGACATCTCATCCAGGCTGTAACATAACTTCTGGGCTGCTGCTTCTGTTCGGATATCACCTCCGCGAGTCTGGCGTAGAAGCATCTTGCACTTGGTCCCATCCCACCAGAGGTTGTGAACACTAGAGGAGTGAAGCTGCCTTGATCAACGTTCTGAATTCTCTCCCCATATGCCCTTATCTTGTCGTTCCCGTTCTTCCTCTGTGCAGCATCGAGAGCTAAGTTACGGTGACATGCGGCCATGAAATAAAAAATCCTGATGCCGAAGAAGGCTTGCTGTCCCCGCGTCCAGAATCCTCGAGCACTGACGGCGAAGGTGTGGCTATTGGGGGAGGCTGGAGGCCATGTAGTAGTTGTAGTGGCAAATATGTTCAAGGAAATCTGCGGTGATGTCAGGGTAGAACCGACCCTCCTTCCATTGGACGATCAGATTTTCCAATCTAGGACTTCAAACACATTCAACGAAGCCCATGTTGACGTCAGTGCTCGAGGATTTTGGACGCGGGGACAGCAAGCCTTCTTCGGCATCAGGATTTTATATCCCATGGCCGCATGTCACCGTAACTTAGCACTCGATGCTGCACACAGGAGGAACGGGAAGGACAAGATAAGGGCATATGGGGAGAAAATTCAGAACGTTGATCATGGCAGCTTCACTCCTCTAGTGTTCACAAGCTCTGGTGGGATGGGACCAAGTGCAAGATGCTTCTACGCCAGACTCGCGGAGGTGATATCCGAACAGAAGCAGCAGCCCAGAAGTTATGTTACAGCCCAGATGAGATGTCGACTGCCCTTCTCTCTCTTTCGGTTGACTTTGCTCTGCCTCAGGGAAACGAGAGCATCGGCCCCAAAACCGACAACAGTTGCAGATATTGACTATGAGGCTACAGTCACTGAATGCCGCATAGATCTGCGGCTCAACTAACTCAACAGAGCTAGGATAGCTACTTATGTATTAGGAAATTTAATATCAAGTAATAAAATGGTGGCGAAGGTATGGCTATTGGGGGAGGCTGGAGGCCATTTAAATGAAAAAAGAAAGAAAGAAAAGTAGTAGTAGTAGTAGTAGTAGTAGCAGTACATTGGTTTTGTGGTACCAAATTGGACACCTAGTCAAAATAACAATGTTCTCTCCCCACAGAACAACTAAGTAACAATGTTCCCTCCCCACAGAACAACTAAGTAACAATGTTCCCTCCCCACAGGATGCTAAGGCTTCCGACACCGGGAACTATTCTTGTGCTCCCTCCAACACAGCCGTCACCACTCTCAGGGTCCACGTACTTAATGGTGAGTGAGGGAGAGGGAGAGTAGGGAAGAGAATGGGAGGGAGGGAGGGAGGGAGGGAGGAAGGGAGAAGGGAAGGAGAGAGAGAGAGAGAGAGAGAGAGAGAGAGAGAGAGAGAGAGAGAGAGAGGGAACGAGATTTTATAGCATCTATTTTATTAATGCTGTATGTATAAGTTGTCAACTAAACTC
>CAUDMG010003054.1:895000-902500 GCA_958450375.1 Homarus gammarus | reverse complement strand
AAACCCGGAAGTGTCTCAGGAGTGAGTGTTTGAGGATCCATTTGACTGACGCGCCGAGTCAATGTTTATTTTCTCTTGCCACCTCATAGCGGACGACTGAATTTCTTTTCCATGATAAACAAAGTTATTGATTTTATATCTGCGACTTTATATGAGCGACTTTAACCAAGACCAAATTTTACCCGTTTTTACTGTAAAGTGATGTTAAAAATGTCTAGTTAAATATTAGATGGAGGTTTATAAAGTATGATTTATCAGTTTTTTATTGTTTTCAACATTATTTCGGTCGATTGAATTATGTCATCTCGGATTCTTGTGGGGGTACTGTGTTGAGTCAATTACAGGATATTATTATTATTATTATTATTATTATTATTATTATTATTATTATTATTATTATTATTATTATTATCATTAATAATATTATTATTATTATTAGATAAAGGATAACAGTATAGTAAACTAATGAAGACATCACTGGAAGCTAAGGGTTCGATAAGCTGCCAAACGTATGATGCCGACACAGAATCATTAAACTATATTTTTTTCATACGATTTGGGCCAACTAAATCTAACTTAACCCAATTTAATCTAACTTAAGTTAACCTACACTTCATAGAATCTCTAGCTAATTTAATCTAACTCTAATATTACCTAACCAAACCAACATAACTTTACCTAACCCAATATGAAGCTAACCTAACCTAACCTAACCTAACCTAACCCAACCCAAAATAAAGCTAACCTAACCTAACCTAAACTTAACGATATTAAGGTACTAGAGGCCATGTTAAATTAGATTTGTTTGGTTCCTGTCTTATGAATACAAATAGTAAAAATTACGACTTTTAGCCGTTTGGTTGAGTTTCTCCTCTAACGTGATCTCACAGAACATGGGAAGCACCAAGAATTGCTCAATAAGGACGCCCCTGTCGCAAAACCACAGCAGTTAAGGTGAAATCACTGTACATGCATTCCATTTTCTGTCCCTCAAATGGAACTGTTTTTTAGTACAAGAAGGGAACCCCACTGCATGTTTTCTGTCATTCCAGTTATATATATTAGTTTATGTACATTTCACAATTGGAATGAAGTGTAGGTGAATGTTAACTGTGAAGCCTGTGACTGAGGTTTCCATGTACAGACAAACGTATGTAGCTGATTTATTTACATGATGTCCTAATATAGAGGGAATAAATAATATTGATTGCATGTGAATACGAGATTTGCTGTTCAACGCACGACAAGTTGTACTGATCACTTGGTATTCAGAATCGCTGAAGCTGACAGCAAAACCTTGAAGAAAAAATTACCCACTTTTGGATATATTTTGGTAATTTAGTCAGGTTGTATATAGTGTATAAATAACTTCTCTTTATAACCAGTAAGTCACACACACACACACACACACACACACACACACACACAGGTAACCAAGACTTAAATCGTGGTTGTCCAGATTGTTCTACAGTAGCTAGGCCTCTTCTCTCTTCTTTATCTTCCGCCTCTAACCCCAGTTTCACAGACCCAGGAAAACAAAACCATAAGAAGGTTCAAGCGGTGGTCTTAAAACAAGTTTTACAGGTCTTCAGGAGTCTCTCAAAGGAGTTGATCTGGGGGGTAGTCTTGAGGAGGAATATCTTAGTGGTTGCAAGAGGATGTCTCTCTGAACTATCTCCAAACAAGTCTATTGTAGGTATTTACCTGGTGACTTGGATTCTCTAAGAAGTCTCTTTGAGATGTCGCTTAGATGTGTCTCAGAAGATTATCTCCCATGGGGTCTCCATGAGATGTTGAGTAAGAAACGTATCTTTGGAAAATACCAAAAGCTGTTTCTCAGGAAACTTTTTACGGTAGATCTTTTTGATTAATCTCCAGTCTTCATCTCAGACAGTAACTCCAAGTAGATGTTTCCCTGAGAATAATAATAATAAAAAATATATATGTTGAATTATTTTCCGAAAAGTCTCCCCCAAAATGGATACTCCAAAGAAAATGTCTCACAGGTTGTGTCTCAGCCGTCTTTCAGGAGATAACCCCATTGATATATATCTAAGAAAATTTCCCCCCAAAAGTAACATTGAACATTTTTACCTAGTATTATTTTCTCAGCCGATATATCCTAAAACCTGTCTTTCTGCTGGTAATGCTAAAGCTTCATCTCTCAAGAAAAAAACTTCCTTTGAGAGAACACCACCTACTGCTGACGTGTTTTACTTACATCAACTTAAAAAAAATGAACCTTCTCCAAAATTTGTCGACGGTAGAGTAACATAACCAATTAATCTCGTAATTGAGAGATAAGTATAAACCCACAAACGTCTCTTCCTCTCCTCTACTTGTCACCATCACCACCACCAACCACCCACTCACAATATATCAATATTGGCATTCTTCAGTCATGCAAAACTTGATGTGGATTATATGAACAAGAGTAATTGAATGTATTGTATATACTTAACACAAACCTAAAAAATAGTGCAATGTACCTCTGAATTTTCAGGTTATTTCTGTATTTTTTCTCAATAAACTTCAACATTCCTTCACTAGACATGAGTGTAAATATACTTACATGTATATATATAATCACACCGATTTTATGGTGACTATTATTTTGTATTATGAATATAAGTAATGTTTCAAAGGAGTTTTATTAATTTATCCTTAACATATAGATATACTTTATATAGATTGATTATATAGAAGAACACACGCACGCACACACACAAACACATATTCATGCACACACACACACACACACACACACACACACACACAGACATAAAAAGTGGATGACGGGTTGCATATACACGGTTGATCTTGAAACACAGTGTGTGAAATTGAGACAGAGGAAGTGATCTTCAGACCCAGTGTGTGATCTTCAGACATTGTATGATATTCAGACATAGTGAGTGATCTTCAGACATTGTATGATCTTCAGACATAGTGTGTGAACTTGAGACACATTGAATGATCTTCAGACACAGTGTGTGATCTTCAGACATTGTATGATCTTCAGACACAGTGAGTGATCTTCAGACATTGTATGATGTTCAGACACAGTGTGTGAACTTGAGACACATTGTATGATCTTCAGACACAGTGAGTGATCTTCAGACATTGTTTGATCTTCAGACACAGTGAGTGATCTTCAGACAGTGATCTAGCATTGTATGATCTTCAGACACAGTGAGTGATCTTCAGACATGTATGTCGACGTGTGACGAGACCATTGTATGATCTCAGACAGATGCTGATGATCAGACACAGTGAGTGATCTTCAGACATTGTATGATCTTCAGACACAGTGAGTGATCTTCAGGCATTGTATGATCTTCAGACACAGTGAGTGATCTTCAGACATTGTATGATCTTCAGACACAGTGAGTGATTTTCAGACATTGTATGATCTTCAGACACATTGAGTGATCTTCAGGCATTGTATGATCTTCAGACACATTGAGTGATCTTCAGGCATTGTATGATCTTCAGACACAGTGAGTGATCTTCAGGCATTGTATGATCTTCAGACACAGTGAGTGATCTTCAGACATTGTATGATCTTCAGACACAGTGAGTGATCTTCAGACATTGTATGATCTTCAGACACAGTGAGTGATCTTCAGACATTGTATGATCTTCAGACACAGTGAGTGATCTTCAGACATTGTATAATCTTCAGACACAGTGAGTGATCTTCAGACATTGTATGATCTTCAGACACAGTGAGTGATTTTCAGACATTGTATGATCTTCAGACACATTGAGTGATCTTCAGGCATTGTATGATCTTCAGACACATTGAGTGATCTTCAGGCATTGTATGATCTTCAGACACAGTGAGTGATCTTCAGGCATTGTATGATCTTCAGACACAGTGAGTGATCTTCAGACATTGTATGATCTTCAGACACAGTGAGTGATCTTCAGACATTGTATGATCTTCAGACACAGTGAGTGATCTTCAGACATTGTATGATCTTCAGACACAGTGAGTGATCTTCAGACATTGTATAATCTTCAGACACAGTGAGTGATCTTCAGGCATTGTATGATCTTCAGACACAGTGAGTGATCTTCAGACATTGTATGATCTTCAGACACAGTGAGTGATCTTCAGGCATTGTATGATCTTCAGACACAGTGAATGACCGCCATACCCAATGTGTAATCTCTAAACACAGTGGGTGATCTCCAGACGCAGTGGGTGATCTCCACACACAGTGGGTGATCTCCAGACACAGTGGGTTATATCTAGACACAGTGGGTGATATCAAGACACAGTGGGTGATATCCAGATGCAGTGGGTGATATCCAGACATAATGGGTGATCTCTAGACATACTGGGTGGTCCCCAGACACAGGGTGTGATCTTCCGATACTGTGGTGCTGTGGGTGATCTACAGACACAGTGGGTGATCTCCACACACAGTAAGTAATATTCCGACACAGTGGGTGATCTCAAGACACAGTGGGTAATCTCCAGACACAATGGGTGATTTTCAGATACAGTGGGTGAGCTCTAGTCACAGTAAGCGATCTTCAGATTCAGTGTGCGATCTTCAGGCACAGTGAGCGATCTCCAGACGCCGTGTGTGATTTCTATACACAGCGGGTGATCTCCATATACACTGTGTGATCTTCAGACATACTGTATGACACAGTGTGTATGTATCTCTGACAGTGTGGGATCTCCAGACGCAGGGTGTGATCTTCAGGCACACTGTGTGACTTTGAGACACAGTGGGTAATTTTCAGATACAGTGTGTGACTTCCAGACACAGTGTATGTTCCTATGACGCAGTGTGTGACTTTAATACATAGTGTGTGATATTCAGACGCAGTGGAGGATCTCTAGACACAGTGTGTGATCTCGAGACCAATGTGGGTGATTTCCAGACAGAGTGTGAGATCTCTGGACACAGTGGGTGATCTTCAGGCACAATGAGTGATCTCCAGACACAGTTTGTGATCTCTAGACACACCAAACACAGTGAGTGATTTTCAGACACAGTGGGCGAAATTCAGACACACTGTGTGATTTCAGACACTGTAAGTGATCATCTGACACAGTGGGTGATCTTCAGACGGAATGGGTGATATTCAGACACAGTTTGTGATATTTAGACATAGTATGTGATCTCCAGACACGGCGTGTGATCTTTAAACACAGTGTTTGATCTCCAGACACAGTGTATGATCTTCAGACACAGTGTGTGATCTCGAGACCAAAGCAGGTGATTACCAGACAGAGTGTGTGATGTCTGGACACAGTGGGTAATCTTCAAACAGACTGTGTGGTCTTTGGACACAGTGGGTGATCTTCAGACACAGTAGGTGATCTCGAGACCAAAGCGGGTGATTTCCAGACAGAGTGTGTGACCTCTGGACACAGTGGGTGATCTTCAGACACACTGAGTGATTTCCAGACATGGTGTGTGATCTCTAGAGAAAGTTTGTGATCTCTAGACACAGTGGGTGATCTCTAGACACACTGGGTGATTTTCAGACACAGTTTGTGATCTCCAAACGCAGTATGTGATCTACAAGCACAGTATGGGATCTCCAGGCACAGTATGTGATCTCCAGACTGTGTGGGATCTTCAGACACAGTGGGTGATCTTCAGACACAGTTGGTGATCTCCAAACACAGTGGGTGATATCTAGAGATAGTGAGTAATCTCCAGACACAGTGTGTGATTTTCAGACACAGTGTATGTGATCTCCAGACACACGTGGTGATTTTTAGACCCAGTATTTGATCACCAAACACAGTGGGTGATCTCTAGATTGAGTGGATGATCTTCAGACACAGTGGGTGATCTTCAGATACAGTAGGTGATCTTCAGATACAGTAGGTAATCTTCAGACACAGTGGGTGATCTTCAGACACAGTGGGTGATCTTCAGACACAGGGTGTGTGATTTCCACACTCAGTGAATGATCTTTAGACACAGTGGGCGATCTTCAGACACACTGTGTGATCTCCATACACAGTGGGTGATTTCTAGACACAGTGTGTGATCTCCAGATACAGTGGTTGAGCTTCAGTCACAGTAAGTGATATTCTGACACATTGGGTTACCTCCAAACGCAGTGTGTGATCTTCAGGCACACAGTGTGATCTTCAAACATAGTGGGTGATATTCAAACACAAAGGTTGAATTTCCGACACATTGTGTGATATTCAGACACAGTGGATAATCTTCAGATACACTGGAGGATCTTCAGACACAGTGAGTGATCTCTAGACATAGAGTGTAAACTCTAAACACAGTGTGTGATCTCTAGATGCAGTGTTTGATCTTTAGACACAGTGAGTGATCGCCAAACACATAATGAGTGATCTCTAGACACAGTGTGTGATCACAAGACTCAGTGTTTGATATCCAGACACAGAGTGTGATCTCTAAACACAGTGTTTGATCTCTAAACACAGTGTTTGATCTCTAAATACAGTGTTTGATCTTCAAACCCAATGTGTGTGATCTCCAAACAAAGAGGCAGAACTTCAGACACAATGCTGATAACAATGATTGTTGTTACCTGCTGTTAACTATGATTGCTGTTAACTACTGTTAACTACAGTTACTGTTACCTTCTCTTAACTTTGTTTGCTGTTACCTGCTTTTAACTATGGTTGTTGCTACATTCTGTTAACTACTGCTGCTGTTACCTGCTGCTAACTATGGTTGCTGTTCCCTGCTGTTGACTTTGGTTGCTGTTACTTGCTGTTAACTATGATTGCTTTTACCTACTGTTTACCTCGGTTACTGTTACCTGCTGTTAACTACTGTTGTCGTTACCTGCTGTTAATTATTGTTACTGTTACCTGCTGTTAACTACGGTTGCAGTTATCGTTTCTACGGGATAATATAAGATTAAATACTACCAAAAAGACAACTTTAAAAGAAAGTGTTAAAAAGAATAGCATCAGTAGTATTATCTAGGAAAATATTACTTGACTGAGTATCACCTCAGGAATCATTATTTAAAATTAAAAAAACAGAGGAAAATATTTCTCGGATAATATTACCTGAATCTCAAATACACGCAAATGTTCACTGTGTCTTCTATGTATTTTGAATTTTGTCTATGTAAGTATCGGCATCAATTCAAGGTGCTCAATTTCTTTAGTATAATGATACTGTGTTTAGTGTAATGAAAATGCCTTGTGAGTATATTTTAACTGGTTGAGTACAATGAATCCAGTGAATTATATGAATTAATCCCTTGAGTACAAAATTAAGGCTTTGATTACAATGAATTAACTCTGTATGCATAATATCTTAAACTAAATATGATGAATTTATCCCTTGGATACGATGACTTAACTACGTATTACATTGATTTAACTTTGTAGTACGATAACCTAATCTGTTAACGCTCATAGGAGCGTTATTGGTTTGTTGCTGGAGAAATAAGCCCTCAACGTTGACTTGTACCATATAATTCGGTCAAAACCTGTTAAAGAACAATTCACATATAACAAATGCTGTT